>JAIXHY010000038.1:400335-552814 GCA_020449905.1 Globodera pallida | reverse complement strand
ACCCAACTCATCCATACCCAACTCATCCATACCCAACTCATCCATACCCATCTTATCCATATTCCAACTCATCCATAGACTTGCTTCACCTTAGCCGATTTAGAAGATCATAACGTCATTCGATAGATCTCGAAGAGTTGAAGCTAACATTAAGTTAAAGCTTTGCGATTGGACAACTTTCAAATAAGTTATGGCCTTAAAACTTGACAAAATTTCAAAAATCGAGATTTTTGTCGGTTTTCTGGCCATAACTTATTTGAAAGTTGTCCAATCGCAAAGCTTTAACTTAATGTTAGCTTCAACTCTTCGAGATCTATCGAATGACGTTAAGACCTTCTAAATCGGCTAAGGTGAAGCAAGTCTATGGATGAGTTGGAATATGGATAAGATGGGTATGGATGAGTTGGGTATGGATGAGTTGGGTATGGATGAGTTGGGTATGGATGAGTTGGGTATGGATGAGTTGGGTATGGATGAGTTGGGTATGGATGAGTTGGGTATGGATGAGTTGGGTATGGATGAGTTGGGTATGGATGAGTTGGGTATGGATGAGTTGGGTATGGATGAGTTGGGTATGGATGAGTTGGGTATGGATGAGTTGGGTATGGATGAGTTGGGTATGGATGAGTTGGGTGGGACCCATGGTCTTCGTCGCTTTCAGTCCTACAAATAATTTTCATGTGGAATTTACCTATTTTTTAACTTTTTATAGGTTCAAAAAGGGTCAGGACGTAAGGGTACAAATGATGTTGAAATCGATTTGTCCCTCCGTTCCTTGTCGCTTTTGGCAACAGGCTCTGGCGTGCGCGAAAGTCAATGGCGGCGGCGAGCTTTCTTCTTGCAACAACGCTCTGGGCTAGATGAGCTTGAGCGGTAGATGAGGACGTCTCGCACTTCGGCCTTTTAGTCGACGACGGCCCAAACGTTCCGCGTTTTCTCCCGTGAGTACAGAAGTGATCAGCTTCTCCAACTTTTCGACTGCTGTTCCCAAAGTGGTTTGGAAAGAGCGATCGTTTCCTGGAGCAAACGAATTGCCTCCACCACTTTTTTGGCTGATATGGAATGTTTGCTGATGTTGCCAGATGCGGGAGAATCCGAATTCTTCGGTCTTTCGCTGGATACAATGGTTGGACCATTTGGTCCAACCACCTCGCTCAATGACGCGCTCGAGGGCATGAAAATTGTTTTCTTCCCAGCGCGTACACATTTTTCGGAGTCACCTGCACCTGAAAAAGGCCATTGGTAGGGCGGGGGGAAGGAGGACAAATTTTGTCCTTTTTTGGTGAACGATTCTACGTGAAGCCTATCCTTTCCGAAGAAGGTGCACTTCTTTATTGCTGTCGATGTCCCGAAACCGTACAAAGTTGGCAGATGGGAGGTCTTCTTTTTCCTCCCACCCCCACAGGTCCCTCTTGGGCTTGCTGATTCACAAAATCGGTGAACATGGCCTGAGCGGGGTTAAACTTTTTTTACGAAAAAGGAGAGGTTTTCCTCCCTATTTCCCCGGTTCATCTCGGATATTTCTCCTTCCGAGGATGGGGAAGAAGATATTTTTGTAGGGATGGATGAAAATTGAGGAGGAGTCGTTTTTGGAGAGATTAAGTACCTCCTAAAAAATAGTGAGTCGGATTGACTCATATTTTAGGGGGCTTCCCAAAATATGATCAACCCCCTCAGAAAGGTCCTTTTTTGAATGACCTTTTCCATATTTTACAAAAAAAAATGGAAATGTTATTTCATTTCATATTTTTTGGTGAAGAACCAATCGCCTCAAAAGGTGACCACGGCCTTTATATTTAATATTTTTTGGTGAAGAACCAATCGCCCCAAAACTCGTTGAGGGGCGAAATGCTTCTATTTTTGTGAAAAATAAAAGCTAGATCATGGCTCTGGCCATTGATCTTCCCCAAATTCGGGGAGACCTTTTTTGAAGGGTTTTTCTCTCATTCTGTGCTCGGCAAATTTCAATAACCTTTTCCTAATCTCTGATCTCTTTAGCTGTGGCAATAAGAATGGTGGTCCAGCTCTCCAAAAGTGCTTGAGCTCGGGAAAGCTTCCTGGATAAATTCTCAGCGGTAACGCTGATAGCTTCAAGTGAGGAAGGCTCATTGGGTAAATCTTCAAGGTCCGGCCCATGCCCCGTTTCGGTGGAAATGGCTGGAGAAGTAATTCGAGCTGCTGTCTACGATCGCAGACATCAGGGAAATAAAAAAGAGGTTTGGGTTCGGGAGTCCAAAAGAAGGCACAAAAAAGCGAAATGCCTGGGTATGGTCCTCAGTCGGTAGAGCACCAGACTCTTATTACTGTGGCGCACACAGAGAATTCCGACAAAGAGCCAAAAGTGGGTGAAAGCGTGATGAAGGACCAAAAGTGGGGAAACTGTGGAGACCAAATAGTTTGCCGGCGATAGAGTGGAAACCGGGTGTAAAAGCGGACGAATGGGCTAAGCTGGGCCCAAAAAATGAAGCGAGTTTCCAAAGAAGGGGTGTAGGGCGAATGGATGCGCGGGTTTAACTGGTAATCAAGAGGGGCAAGCAAATGCGAAGGAATACATTAAATTGTGTTGTAATTTGTTCTTTATTTTTTGTCTTGAGAAAAGAATGTGGATGATCGCACAAAAAAGAGTTGGATGGTGAAGTGTGAAGCTGTGGAAGCGAGTTTTGGTGGCATCCTTCATTCCTTTTATACGGGCTCGGTCCAAGCGATGATGGGTAGAGGCCAGGGACGGAGTTAATGGGCGGGTTAGGGATCAGCACGGCGATGGCGATGATGGGCACAGCCACGGGTGGTGTCGATGACCGATGGCGAGAAGAACAGCAGCGAGAACAGACGGGGAAATGAGACTTTTGCTCGGGCCCAATCACTATCCAAATCTCCCCAAAAATCGGTGCCATTCGTCAAATAATTCTGTGAGATTAAAAAAGGGAGGAAAATGGGTATTGCCCAGATTAAGAATGTTTATATTACATATGAATATGTTACTTGAGAGTGTTCTCCGGAAAAGTGCTTAATCCCAAAAAAACCCCAAAATAAACAGCAATTAATTCCTCCCAGGCATTTTAGTGGGAACTGTCGAAGACAGATTCATATTCATGATCAGAGCGTAAAAAGACTACTATAAATGCATTTTAATAACAATTTGCAAAGCCAAGGTACCAATCTCGCCTTTAAATTAATATCCATACTTTTGATTGTTCATTTATCGGAGTGAGTTAGTTTGCTTGATGACCAAATTGTGTGCGAAAAGCGCTGCGATATTGGGCACTAAAAATAAGCATTAAATTATATTTTGAATAAATAAAATAATTGTTTCAAAAAATCTTTACCTGCAAAAGTAGAGAACGGGAGCATTGCTTCCGTATGCAATCGAAAGCAAAACAAGACTTATTGGGATAACAAAATATTCAATTGTAATTACGTCCAAATTGAGTGAGGGCGTTATGACACGTGCGAAGAACATATTCTTTAAAAAAACTTTATTTAAAAATAAATGAATAGAATTATTTGTTAGCCAACCAATATGTAGCATATTAGACCAATCGACATCAGAACACTCAGCGAAATTGTTAACTTTTTCACATTTTCCGGGACTAAATAAACAGATAAAAAAATTTGTTGAACAAAATATAAAAACTCAATGATTTTCGGCCCCACATAATCAGCCAAATCAGTGCGTAACATAAAAATTCGCCACAATATATTATAAAAGCGGAAATATTAGTGAAATTTTGATTTTCGGGTTGTTGGTTGGGGTCGCCAAATTGGCACATCACCGGTCTAAAAATTATTTTAAATTAATTTTTGCAAAAATGCTAACTTTTTCCAATGCACGGAGCTTCCAATATAGGCGCTGAATCCATTTAATATCGATCTAATGCAACAAATGACAATTATAAATTTAAAAGTGACGTTTTTTCCATTCGCTTTATACCTTAAAAAGTATTTTAATATTACACTTAATAATAGCTTTATCACCAGAATGGAAAAATAACTCCGACCAGACGGTCGAGTCCAATGCAGAGCTGAAGCGTCAAAGTAATTGCTGAGCCAATTAGGGGAACAAATTGTATATAATAGCACGTCCGCAGTGTGATGTAATTAATTCCAAACACAAAAATGACGAATTTGACGCAATTTCCAAAAAGGATAAATGAGGCAAAAAATGCATACAAAAAGCGATCAGAATTTGGCAAGGAAAATGAAGCGATCTGATTGTCGCCTTCGGACAAATTTAGCTCTTTTGGGTGGAGGGAAGCTGAGGAAGACTGCTAATCTAACAGCGGATGAGTCGAGAGGACGAAAGGGGATTGGGGTGGTTTGGACAATTTATTTTGGGGGTACCTCAAACTTGGGTAATTAAACCGCTCTCAAACTTGGGGATGAAATGGGATATGCACGAAAAAGAGGACGGCACAAAATGGTGGGGGGAGGGTGGTTGAACAATGGGGTAAATGAGTGAAAAATGTGGGGGGTAAATGGGGGGGGGAGGGGAATTGGGAAAAATGTGATGGGGACCAATGGGGTGGGGAAGGGGGAGGTAACAACGGCACTTGGACGAGGGCGGATGAACGGGCACGTCCGAGGGGCACGTCCGAGAACGGGGCCGGCGGGCGGTGCACGAGCGGGGCCAATGGCGGGCAGGGCACATGAGCGGGGCCAATGGCGGGTGGCGAACAAATGTGTTCCAGTTGAAATGTGGTGTGAGGGTGATTTGGCTGGGCTTTTATAGCCCTTATTTTCTGCGGGGCCAAAACTTTGTTTACAATTAAAATTGTTTGCCCAATTTTGATTCACACTTTTTGCCCATTTTGCCCATTTTATTTCCATAACATTTCATTTCTTTCCGTAACCTTTTTCAAATTTTGTTTTGTTCCTTCCTTTTTGCCACTTTAGATTATTCATTTCCATAAATTTTAATATCATTTTTTGTCCGACATTTGTCGGCCCACTTTTTGTTATTTTCCTATTGTTGTTTTGCACTTTTTGGGAATATTTTATTTTTGCTTATTCATTCCTTTTGCCCCCCCCCCCTTCCATTCTCTCATTCATTTCATTTATTTCTATTTCATTCGATATCATTATTTATCCTTTAATTCAACTCTTATTTACTTATAATTTTTTCTTAATTTTGTTTTTACTCTTTAAATTTTTAATTAATTTAGTGGAATTTCTCGCGCTCGCGACACTCCCGAAACGGGGAGTTTTGGGTTGTATTTGACGTCGTTTACGGGAGTAACATATGGAGTAAATAAATGGGAGTATGAAAGGAATGAAGAGAATTAGAAAGGCTAGAAACAGTATTGCTATAAGTACTTGAAACCAATTACACTGTAAAAATGAACTTATGAATTTTAAAATTTCTCCAACTTGGTCGAATGATGTACCGGTTACCGGTTCTTGAATACTATTGTTAATCGCTATCGATTTTTTGTCTTGTTGAACTATGTAAATTAGTTTGGCTTCCAAGATAATTGTTGAAGTGCCATCGGGGCATATAACCGAACAACTTTCTTTTATTGTTTCTTTTCGATAATTAAGTTTAACTTGTTGATGCTTTCCTTTTGTGTCACAATGTACTTGAAGTCTTTGAGATGGGCACTGGATATTAGCTAGTGCTGTTCCGAAGTTAGTTTTACATGATAGTGTCCAATTTGCACCGTTTGGACAGGAGTAACAACCTTCAAGTGATTTCGTGGTGATCGTACAAGTATTTTTGTCGTAGATAGCTTTAACTTTGTGACCTTTGAGCGTAATTTGCATTTGAAGTGCGCTGGTTTGTCGGATTTTTGCCTTTAATTGGGATTCAAAATAAACATGGGCTCCTTGGGTATCAAGAGGCAGAAGATTTTCCGCCTTTTGAAACATTTTGGGTAATGGATTTTCTTCACATTCACAGTGCACGATAGAATCTCCTCCATGGCATTGGCATGCTTCGGGTGGGAAGGTACATTGGAAATTAGTTGCCTTTCCCTTGTCCTCACAACGTAAACTGTTAGTTAATAAGTGATCATTGTCAATAATGATTGTTTTATTATTGCTTCGGTTAATTATGAATTTTGATCCAAAGAGTGGGGTGGGAGGGATCGAAGTAGAAGTTAAGGTTACTGACACAGAATAGTCAGCTGAATTTTTTTGATGAGTCAGAATGCCAGGTTTTAGTTCCATCAGGAATTTCTGTTTGTTGTCAAAAGACAGATTAATCGATGCAAGTATTGTCCAACTGGGACATTTGATAACTTCATAGAGATAATTGTCTGATGATTCGGCGTAAGTTCGATAAAATAGACATCCGTCAACTGAAAGAAAACAATCACAGTGCCATCCACCGCAGGATGGGACACAGTATGAATAACCGGGTTGGTCATTGATGTATTTACTGACTCCTGGATTTCGTTGGCTCATTGTCAGTTTTTGGCAGACTTGTCCGGTGCAGTCGCCCGCACCTGAGCATCGTTTTTGGGATGATGACGAAAGTTGATAGTTTCTCATGAAGTATTCTGACTTTTCGTCACATACTATCGCGAGGCTGTCAATCACAATTTGAAGGGTTTCCATTGTTTTGTTTGTTTTGGTGTTTTGAAGTTTTAAACAAGTCATGTGTTCGGGTGTGACTGAAATTTGGGTGGTTTGATCGTAGGTACATTCGATGTGACCGTCTTGACTAACAGCACAATCATTGGTTCCGGCGACGAGATTTGTTGTTTCGTCACAGGCAGAAATTTCGGGAATATTGGGAACATGAATAAAAACAGAAAAACATAATGTTAGTAGGATGAATGGTTTTCTTTTTGATTTAATAATTTTTATTGGTTTTTGTTTTCCTTTGCAACAGTTATAAAGACATTTAAGTATTCGGCGTATTATAGAAAGGATTAAACTGATAATTTTTAAACTTAATGTGATGATATAAAGTGCAAGTAAAATGGAGGTCAAAATTAAGGCCCAATGAACTTGGCCAATACATTGTGGGTTTCTGATATATTCCATACAGAGTTGACACGTTATTAACTCACAGACTGGTGAGGCTTGACAAGAAATGTATTTGTTCTCGGAACCGTTGGTTTTGACGAATTGGATAGTGATATTATAGACTTTGGCTATGATTGAGATAGGGAAAGAAACAATTTCTTTTTTCTTAATCGAATTTTTAATGATAACGCTGTAGTCCCCGGTAAAGAGTCGCAGTTCTTTGACGTTTGTTATAGAATAAATCATAACTCCGCCGGTTACGCATTTGATTAAATTTTCAAATTTCGAGTCGTTCGCTGCTCTTTTGTTTCTTGATTGGGAGTGTTCGAGTTTATAATATCTGAGTTTAACATTTCCCCATGCTTTGATCAATATTTTTTCGTTATCAGATTTCACATAATAAGTTTTTTCGTATGGTTCGTAATAACAAAATTTTGTCCCATAGGTTTGTTTGATGCAGGGATATTCCTGGCAGTACATGGGAGTACCAATCGTAAGATTGCCCTCCCCAAGACAGCGAAATTCGTTTTTGGAGTTTATTTGCGAGTGAAGTAGATTTAGTCTTTGCACAAAGAAAATGGAGTGATCAGTAAGCATTATCGTATTAAAGTATTTTCTGTAGGCCTTTGAACAAGAATTTGTACGCTTAAACAAACAACCTGTTGAAGAAAGAGGTGGAAAGATTTTATGTAGGAAAAGGGTAGTTTTGGAAACATTGGGTATTGTATTTGAAGAAGCAAAACTGCAACCATGGGACCATGAGGGACACGCACAACGCGGACCACAATAAGGGAAATAGTTGAAACGTATATGGCCGGAAGTACAAGATAGATAGTGGAAGCAGAATTCGTTAGTTCTTTTATTTTGTTTTATGATGAAACCGGTATTTGAGCAATAAGTAGTGAATTTTGTTTCCCACAACAAAGAAGCTTCATTGTCAGGGCATTTATATGTATGGCTAAGGCAAGCGGTAATAAGGCAAAAAATAGTTATAATTGTTAGAGAGGTTGAAGGTATGGAGTTAAATAGAGGCGATGGTTTAAATGGAGTATGTACAACTGACTGGCATGTTGCAGATTTGTCGGGAGAGCATTCTGCAAATTCTGGTTTACGTTTTCTGAAGTTGGGAGAGTTTTGGATAGACTTTAGGGTTGAAACACGCGAGAATTCAACCAAAGTTTCTTCGAAATCAGAATCTTTGGGAGTTATTTCCAAAGGATAAATTAATTTTAAGGGTCTATTGATTGTATGTTTGTTTGCAAGTTCAATAGTTGCTCCACGAATGAGACCATCCGAGCCTTTAAAGAGGTCTTTAATTATGCCTGTTTTCCAAAGGGCTCTGGGGGTGTCTTCATGTATTAAAACGACATCATTAATTTCGGGAACAGATTTATTGCATAATTTGGGATTTTTATTTTCAGTTTTGTAACGTTCTCTTAAACTCGGAATGTACTCTTCGGACCATATTTTCCAATAACCATCTAAGAGGGATGTTGACTTTTTCCATAATTCGAGTTTTTGATCATAAGAAGTTGGGCGAAAAACAAAGTTGGGGTCCTTTGCTTCGTTTTCTTCTAGAATCGGAGGAATGCATATGTTTTTGTGGGGCAAAATAAAATCGATTGGTCTCAGGATTTTGTAAGAGTCAATATCGTCATAAATAAAGGTGAGAGGACGTGAATTAACTAAAGCTTCAATTTCGCACAGAAGTGTATTAAAGGAATCGAAATTAATGAGTTTCCTTCCGATCAGTTTTTTCATCGCACTTTTTACATTAAGATTTAATCTTTCGATAGCGCCGTTTTGCCATGGGGCCAATTCGATTGAAAAATGCCAATTGATTCTTTCCGTTAGAAAATAGTGTTTGATTGCATGGTCATTAAAAACCTCTTTTAATTTTAAGGTATCTGGTATAACTTTAGAAGCAAGTTTTAATTGTGCGGCATTATCACTCCAAACATTTTTTGGAGTACCTTTTCGAGAAATAAATCGGCGGAAGGCATTGAGAAACTGTTCGACTGATAAGGAAGTTACTAATTCCAAATGGATTGCTCTTGTCGTAAAACAAGTAAGAAGGAGGATCCAACATTTGTCAGCACAAGCTTTCAATTGAATTGGTCCCATATAGTCAAGGCCAACGTTTTGAAATGGTCCACTCATTTGAACACGTGATTTTGGTAAAGGTGGCATTCCTGGTTGCTTGAAAGGTTGTGCATTATAACGTCTGCAGTATATGCACGTCTTTCTAATTTGGTCAATAATACGGCGTGCTTTTGGAATCCAAAATATTTTACGCAACTCAGCTAGGATTGTCATTGTGCCCGTGTGCAAATTATGCTCATGATAGTCCATAATCAATAAGTGGGTACCTTTGTGCTTCCTGGGCAAGAAAATTGGGTGAATTCCTTGTATTTGTGCATTTTTTAATCTTCCTCCACATTTATAGAAATCATCGGAGGCTTGGTAGATGCCAAGTTGCCTCTGTTCCTCAGGAGTAGGCTTCATCTCCTTTTGGATAAAACGAATGAGTAATTTTTCAGCCATTAGTTTTACCGATAATTGATTTTTGAAGGCATTTTGATCAAACTTTTCATTAAATTTATTAGAATTTTTAAATTTGAAGTGAACGAACTGGAGAAAAACTTTAGCATGCCGTATTAATTTTTGCCACGAATTGAAATTACTCCATTCTATGAAAAGAATGGGGGTTGAATTGATTGTCAAATTTATTTGGGTAGTTTCAATTTCAGCATCGAAACTGAAGAAGGATGAATTTTCTTGTTCTGGGTTAAAATTTTCAAAGCTGTGGGGAGGCCAATTTTCTTTATCCATTTTTAACCATTTCGGACCATGCCACCACAACGCGGAATTTTTTAATTCAGTAATAGTCATGCCTCTGGAGGCTAAATCAGCTGGATTGTCCGAGGATTTTACATAATAAAAATTCAAATTAATTTCAGTCATGATTTGTCGGATTTCAGATACACGGTTTTTGATGAAAGTAGGTAATTCCTTTTTACTTTTTACCCAACTCAAAACACATTTGGAGTCAGACCAGACAAGAATGTTGTCGATAGTCAATTTTGATTCTTTCACGAGGAATTTTGCGGCACGTGCTGCGATTAGAAGACCCAATAATTCGAGTTTAGGAATTGTTAATCCTTTTAAGGGGGTGAGTCTCGTTTTAGAGAAGACAAGATTTACTTTGTCGTAAGTTTGAAGATAGGCTGCTGTTGCAAAAGCTAATTCAGAAGCATCAGAGAAAAGATGTAATTGAGTAAAGTTTTGATGTGGTTTAATGAAAGGGGAGCGAATGATTAGGATTTCGTCGGATTTAGCAATTGAATTCCATTCTGATATTTCTTCTTCATTAAGTTTGTCATCCCATGTTTTATTAGCTTTCCAAAGTCTTTGAAAGAAAAGTTTAAATTGTAGTACAGCAGGGGAAATCCAGCCCATGGGGTCGAAATTTCTTGCGATTAAAGTTAAGATTTGTCTTTTCGTTGTGTCTGTATTAATTTGCGGAATATTTAAAGTCATTTTTAGCTCATCTGTGTTTACATCCCATTTTATTCCTAGCATCTTTGTCACTTTAGGAATTTCTGCTCCTTCTAGTCTTTGAATTTCTTTGTTACTTTGATCGTGATTTGACACAAATTCTCGGAGGTTCATTGAAGCTAATTTAAATATTTCTTTACTCCAGTAATGTTTAAATTTAATTTCTTTATCATCATCACACATCATCATAAAATTATCAACATAGGCATTTTCTTTTAACTCTTCACACAATTGTTCGAATTCTTTCCGTTTGGATGATATGTTAAGTTCTGTACTCAATTGGCGGTCTTTGAAGATGTCAAAGTGTTCATTCATTTTTGATAAATGCAAATTTACGACTGAGGTAAGTAGAAAGGGTGAAGCATTGACGCCGAAGGGGATCCGTTTAAATCGTCTGATTTCTAAATCTCTAATTTCGAGTTCACGAGATTTTCGTTGAATTTCTTTGAATGAATTTTCTTTTAACCATAGAAAACGAGTGGTGTCTCGATCTGATTCATTTAAGCCGACTCTTAAGAAGGCTTTTTCCAGATCTCCAAGGAGAACAAAATTTTTGAGGCGGAAGCGGAGAATCATCCCGCATAAGTCAGGTAAAAGTTTTGGACCTTGGAAAATTTGATCATTGAGTGAATTGTGACCTCTTAACTTAGCAGACGCGTCAAAAACGGGTCTTACTTTTGTCGTGTTAGAAGTTTCTTTAATAACAGGATGGTGTGGGAGATAATGAATAAGGTGATCAGATTTAAAACCATCAAGTTCGTTAACATCGGTAACCATTTGTTCTTGGAGAATGTGATTATAAGTACTTAATTGATTAGTTTTAATTAATTGTTTGACGACATTGCGTAATCTTCCAAAACATAAGCCAAAATTGGTGGGGAGGTCTGGATTTTCTTTTTTATATGGCCAACGAACAAAATATCGGCCCTTTTCAAAACTGACATTTTTATTGAAGTGAATAACAGCGGCGTCATCATCGCTGAGGTGGGGTGAATCAGTTATGCCGATTGTTTCGAGTTCCCAGAATTTTTGTAAAAGTTTGTTGATGTCTTCCATTTTTTGCTTTTTTACGGCATGATAAATTTGTGTTTGCTCGATAGTTCCTTTGCCAGAAAAGATTTTTCCCAATTTTGTGTTAATTGAGTGAAAACCCGATGGGAGTGACTCGACGTGCGAATGAGGGAGCATAAAGTTCCAATAATGGTCAATACCAATCAATAATTCAGGTCTAGTCTGTTCGACGGGTATTTTAATTCCATAGACATCGGTGAATTCTTTGGGTACAATTTTTGTAATATCGGTAATTTTTTCCACAGTTTGAAGATTCACTATTTCCAATTTTTCATCTGTGGTTTTAATACCAACTTGCACAATTCTGGAGGGGGTTAACTTTGCTTGGTCTTGGTTAAAAGTGGAAATTAACAGCGTTTTGTGTTCGATGGTTGGTAATTCAAGTTTATTGGCCAAGTCTTCTGTAATATAACTTTTTTGTGATCCGTTATCAAAAAGGATGGCGGTGGTTTGACCAAATTTTTTGTTTAAACTGACTATCGGAGCTTCGATGGTCATCAATAATTCTTCGTCATTTGGGATTTGGGTTCCTGAACCATGATCCATGGACATGAAAGATTGGGTTTCTTCGACTTGATCAGCAGTTTGGACGATATTTGTTTTAGTTCTTTGCCATGTTGGTTTATCTTCTCTGCCTTTTGAAAGCAGAGTAAGGTGTTATGTTTCTTTTTGCAATTAAAACATAAATAAGTAGATTTACAATCTTCGACTCTGTGGCCTTTTCGCAAACAATTCATGCACAATTTTAATTCTTTTGCTCGGTCTGATCGGTGGTTTACATCCGCGAATGTTTTACAATTTTTTGATATATGATTATCCTTTTCGCAAAAACGGCAAAAAATCGTTTGACCAGAGTCTCTGTTCGTAAATTGATTGGATTGGATTTGAGCCAAGGGCAAAGGCCTTGCTTTAGTACTGAATGCCGATGTTGGAGTTGGTCGGTTTGGTGGATTATCCAATGTCGGAGAGAATGGTCGTTGTGAGTTAGAGGCAAATTTTTGTATAAAAAGTTTAGGTCCTTGATTTTGTGTTGGTCGATTAAATGGAGGAGGACGGGACGGACGGTCCGAAGGTCGGTCCGAATCTTCTACTCTTTCGAGCTCTTCACGAGCTTGAGTGTGGTTATCGAGGAACTTCATTAACTGATTTGTCGAGAAAATTTTGAATTTTTCGCGAATTTTTATGCGTAAGTTGGTTGGGAGTTTGGTTTCTATACTTTGTTTAATTTGGGGATGGTTAATGTCTTCACCGTGTGATTGGAGTTGCAATATTATTCGATTTACGACAAGTATGAAACTCCGGAGTTCTCTTACGGATTCTGATGATTTTCTAATATTTCTTAATTCATTGTGCAAGTTTTCCCTGATAAGGTTTTTGTTACCGTAACGTGATTTTAACAATTTCTAAACTGTCGGATAATTTGCATGATTTAATGGGTAAGGATTGACCATATTGTAAGGTTCTCCGTGGAGAAGTCCTTTTAAGTACTTGAATTTTTGAATATTTGATAAATCGGGACTGATATGGACCGACGACGAAAAGTCGTCCCAGAACGATGACCAGTCCGAGAATTTTCCATTAAAATGGGTGAGAGTCTGGGCGGGGAGTTTAATGTTTATTCGGTTCCTGGAGAAATTAACAGAGTCACGCGAATTGAACTCGGAAGATCTCAGTTCATCTGTAAATTCATCTTCTCCTGAGTCTTCTTCCTCGGGTTCCGGATCTTCTTCTTCTTCAGCTTCATCAGCTTCAATTTCATTGTCAGAATCTGTGTGGGATTTTTGGGTTATTCGGTGTTGAGGACTTTCAACTTCCTTTTTACCTCAAGGTTGATGTCCTTGAAAGTGTCCAAAAGATCGTCAGCCTGATCGAGTGTACTCAGATAGTCATGTTTTTCTTGGAAGATTTTTTGAACTTTTTGTTCAACTCTTTTCTCATCTCCTTTTAATTGACTTATCGATTTTTCCCATTTACTATGTAAGATTTTCAATTTTTCAAAATTGGGTTCCAACTTTTTGATTTCCTTTTGAGTTTTTAAATAAATTTTCTCACATTCTTTCGGATTTTTGTCATCATACTCGTAAGTCCCGGATTCAAAATCCGTTTGGAGTTTCTCAATATAATTTTTCAAGGTTCTGTTGAGGAGGGGGATCGCCGTTCGTATTTTTCCTGACATTTTTTGCTAATTTAAAAAATGTATTTGTGTACCAAGATCGGGTGTGAAGTGAAGGGAGTCCACGGGAACTTTATTTGTTTCTTTAAGTAAGTTTCA
Source organism: Globodera pallida (assembly GCA_020449905.1). Taxonomy (NCBI): domain Eukaryota; kingdom Metazoa; phylum Nematoda; class Chromadorea; order Rhabditida; family Heteroderidae; genus Globodera; species Globodera pallida. Next base: position 538,944 of record JAIXHY010000038.1, on the reverse strand, counting down.
ACTCGTGAAAGGAATTTGGAGACTTTGATTTTTCGTTCTTCGGAAGAAACGGCTTGTGAATGTACTACGTTGTGTATGAGAGATCCTAGAATTGAACTAGTAATCTCTTCCGCGATAATTTCAGAAAATAATTTTATTTTACTTGATGAAATATTTCTTTTGGGTATAACAGTGAGTGCGATAGTGATGGAGAGGCGGATTTTAGATGAGTTAAATTTGAAAGGCTTTACTTTAATTCTACTGTCTTGGTTAAGTGAAAAGGAAGTGTGCAGGGGTTCAAAGGAGTGATCTCCGTAAAAGTTTTGGTACTCAAATGAATTATTTTCCTCTAAATTAGGATCAAAAAATGGTAGGGTGAAGGTTGGTCGGGGTTCAAAATTGGGTGGTAATTCAATATTATCAAATGCACTATCTAGTTCGTCAAGATCGTTATCTTGAATTTCGATTATATTTCCTTGAAATACGAAATCCTCTTCGGGGATGATTATAGGATCTTCAAATTCGGCGAAAAATTCGTCTTCTTGGTCAAAATTTATAGGATTAAATCGGGGGTTTGAGTTTTCAGGAGTGTCGTTGGGGAGTTTTCGGCACAGTTTGACGGTTTGTGTATCGAGTTTTTAAGGATCAGTACGAGAGATTTCTCGTTGGATTTCTTCAGCACAACGTCTCAAGCGGTCTGATTCAATTTTTAGGTCTACTGCGTAACTTTGGGATATGCTGGGGGTCAATAATTTAATTTGGGTGTACTCGAGCTGATCTTTGATTCTTAGAAGGACAGGGTTTGGTTTGACCGATATCTCTTTAATTGATGGGGAAACGCTAAGGGTTGGTTTTAATGGGTTAATTTTGGACTCTAATTTAGTTTCAACTCGGATTTATTTACTCCCAATTTGAGTTATAACTTAGAGTTTTTTGTTTAATTTTACTCCAATTTTTGTTTTATTTGCTTTTGGATTCAACTCAATTAATTTTACCAATTTTATGAATTCTGATTCGCAATGATAGAAGATTTTGGTTTCTGAATTTCTGTAAAAAAAGGGTTTTTTATTTCCAACAATTTGTTTTCAACACAATGAATTTGTCAACACTGAATTCTGCTTCGCAATAATAAAAAAGTTTTATATTTCCAACAATTTGTCAACAATTTGTTTATCAATATCTCAAATCTGTTCAGAGGTTGAAGGGTGATTTTCCTCAAGGTTGGGTGGATTAACAATCGCTGAATCGGTAGTGGGGGAAAGGTCGAACAATTTACGGATGGCTTTTACGGTTCTGTCCAAACCGAACACAAAACGATCAAAGTGAACGTAATTGGCTTGTAATGATTGAAAGTGAATTTTCAACGACTCAAGGCCGGATCTTGTTTGAACGCGGGAAGGGGTTTCGATGATTGTTTGGATTTGTTTGATGAGGCGTTGATTATACACCGACGCTCGTCTGGCTTTTTCCACGGCTGTCTGTACAGAGAGAGAACGAGCGTCCAACACGCGAGTCTTCTGACTGAGTTCCGTTCGGTGATGCTTCAAGGCAGCTTCGAAAAGCTCGTTTTCCTTGGTTTGAACTTCGTCCAAAGCGTCTAGGACCTTTGGGTTTGTTTCCGGAGCGAAGTTGTCCAAAAAATCTTCAATCACTTCCGGGTCGGTTGAGGGCTGAATTTTTGTGAATGCGCGTGCGTATTCTAACAGATCGGTCTCGTTATTGGTTTTTACGACTTTCGTGATGCTGTCGATCGCGTACTGCAGCTGTCGTTTGGCAGCTGGTTCCAGCACCTTTTTTTGGGTTGGTTTGGTGGCGGAGTTGGCGATTTTGAGTTTTTTGGGCAGGGTTGCTTGTTCAGTAGTTTCGGAGTTGGGTGGTGTAGTGTCGGAGTTGGGTAGAGTGGTTCCGGTTTCGGTAGGAGCCCTGGAGGAACTTCTGGTGGTTCGTTTCACTGAGGAAAGTTGATTTTGAGTTAATTGGTTTATTTTGTTTTTTAATTATTTTTTATTTTCGTTATTGTTTTTATTTATTTTTTGGAGTTGTTTTCTCCTTTTTTGTCTTTTTCCCGAGGTAAATGACAATTATAAATTTAAAAGTGACGTTTTTTCCATTCGCTTTATACCTTAAAAAGTATTTTAATATTACACTTAATAATAGCTTTATCACCAGAATGGAAAAATAACTCCGACCAGACGGTCGAGTCCAATGCAGAGCTGAAGCGTCAAAGTAATTGCTGAGCCAATTAGGGGAACAAATTGTATATAATAGCACGTCCGCAGTGTGATGTAATTAATTCCAAACACAAAAATGACGAATTAGACGCAATTTCCAAAAAGGATAAATGAGGCAAAAAATGCATACAAAAAGCGATCAGAATTTGGCAAGGAAAATGAAGCGATCTGATTGTCGCCTTCGGACAAATTTAGCTCTTTTGGGTGGAGGGAAGCTGAGGAAGACTGCTAATCTAACAGCGGATGAGTCGAGAGGACGAAAGGGGATTGGGGTGGTTTGGACAATTTATTTTGGGGGTACCTCAAACTTGGGTAATTAAACCGCTCTCAAACTTGGGGATGAAATGGGATATGCACGAAAAAGAGGACGGCACAAAATGGTGGGGGGAGGGTGGTTGAACAATGGGGTAAATGAGTGAAAAATGTGGGGGGTAAATGGGGGGGGGAGGGGAATTGGGAAAAATGTGATGGGGACCAATGGGGTGGGGAAGGGGGAGGTAACAACGGCACTTGGACGAGGGCGGATGAACGGGCACGTCCGAGGGGCACGTCCGAGAACGGGGCCGGCGGGCGGTGCACGAGCGGGGCCAATGGCGGGCAGGGCACATGAGCGGGGCCAATGGCGGGCAGGGCACATGAGCGGGGCCAATGGCGGGTGGCGAACAAATGTGTTCCAGTTGAAATGTGGTGTGAGGGTGATTTGGCTGGGCTTTTTTGTTTTTACTCTTTAAATTTTTAATTAATTTAGTGGAATTTCTCGCGCTCGCGACACTGATCGGGAAGTGTTAGCCGTTTTTTTACAAATTTTGATCGAGATACGACTAGCAAATTACAAAATTTGCCATTTGGTTTTTCATAAATTCAAAGCCTTTTTACAAGTGGTTGTTATAATCCGTTATTTTGTGCCTTTTTCGAGATTGATAATGATTAGCTTAAATTCGAAAATTTGTTTACTTTGTTTTGATGGTCACATAGACGAGAGACGAGTTTAGGCCAATTCCGACACAACAAATCATAGCAATGATTCCGGATGTAATAATTTCAATGGGAACGAAGCCTTTGTTCTTGTAAAGACCGTAAAGCTTAAAAAAATTGAAAATTCAATTAATTAAATAATTTTACCGGATCAATGGATGGTGCCATTCTGTATTGTGAAATTTGAAAAAAGATAATCTAAAGGTGATTTATGGATGTGAAGAAATGTCAGAAGATTCCTTTAGCATTCAATTTTTTCTTTTAGCTTAAGGTATAATTTAAATAAACTTCCCAAACATATACGGATTTTGAATAATGAATGGCTACATGTTTACTATTATTTGCCCTTGACAAACAAGCATACAAAGTTGCTATGTTCGAATCATTTTTATTTAATAAGACTATAATTAAATAAACCTTTCATTAGTGCTATGATGAAAAACATATTTTTCTGAATGCTGTAATTGAATTGCTTATCCGTTAAATAAATTGCATCATTAAATTTGTTTTTCATAATTCTGGCTGGTCGTTTTACCCGTATTATCCGGGACCCGATCCGGTCCGGGTCGACCTTTACTTCTTGAATCCGGACGGCTGCCAGTAGGTGGGGCGAGACTCCGGGCTACGAAAGAAGTCCGCGCCGCGATCCGGCTGGGGGTCTCGCCAGCTCAGCGGGTCTCCGCCAGGCTGCACGCAATTGTGGATTGTGGAAATTGCGGCCTTTTTGGCGTGCGGATTGCGGCTTGCGTATTGCGGTTGCGGATTTTTTGGATTTTCCACAATTAGTTTTTCGGATGAAAAATTTAAAAAAAAATTCCATCACACTATCTATTTTGCTCCAATTTTCTTGACAAAGATTGCCAATTTTTCTCCGGCGGAGCTTGTCGCCACCGCCAGACATCCTCCACTCTTAAGTACCAAATTTTTTTCAAAATTTTACCGAAATAAAATGCTTTTTTCGAAATTTTGATGACATTTAATTAAATATCCAAAATTTTCATTTTAAAATTGCGGGAATTGCTTCTTCCTCCGCCCTCCGACTCGCCCCGGATTTTCTATTGACGAATTCGTAATCACTGTATCCAATAACAAATTTTCAGATAACTTTTAGAATAAAGTTTTCAAGCAATTTTGACCAGATCTATTAGGTTAAGAAAAGTGTCGAACAGAGTATAATATGTTAGATTCCAAAATCCAAATATTGATTTTAAAATCGTTTTAGGCATAAAGGTTTTAATAAATTTAGTGTAAACAATTATAAGAAATTCAATCGGAAACAATTCACAATAGTTTTTCTAAAATGAATTTACTCTAACAAAAACATTATCCGGATTTCCCTTCTGACCAGGAATACCAGGATAACCTGAATTTTGTGAAAATAAATTTGTCGTTATCTCTTTTTATATCTATTTATAAAGGGTTTTTCATAATTTCAGGGGTTTATTAATTTAATAAAAAACTTAATTAATATTATATTATTATTTACATCTTCAATGCAAACTTTACGTAATCTGGTGAACCAGGGAAACCCGGCAAGCCTTTTAAATAAAATAAAGTTTATTTATTTTTACTTTTGCACAAAATGCAAGAATAATAATTATAAAAATTTTTTAATAATATTTTGAAAATTAGGTTTAAAAAATTTCATTATCCGCAACCAATTACGAATCAAAAACCAAGCCAGTCGCTGGTTCAAGGACAAGACGGAGATGGACCGAAAATAATAAACATCACAAATCTTGAATCATGGGATTTGAAGTAACTTGTGCTTTGAACTCTGGATTTTATTTTATCAAGAACAATTAGTAACCTAAAAAAAGGAATTAAATGTAATTAATTTATAAATACTTTTGTTTATAAACTAAAAGATTTTCTTGAGCTCGCAGGTAAAAAAAATTTTCGGTTAGTACTATCGCAAAGTCGAAGATATACGGCCGGCTCCATGACATTTCCTCAGTGCCATTTTTAATTTTTATCTTTTTTTGGCCAATCTACAGTATTTAACTACTGAATAAGATTGAATATGCATTTTCAAAACTATGCATTGAAGAAAATAAACGAAAAATTTACATTTTTATGTGACCAAAAATTTTTCAGAAAAAACTTGGTCCTCGCGCCGGGCTAGGGTATAAGAAAAACCAGGAGTCCAGGTTTTTTAGGGCCATAAGATTTTTGCAGTATAAAAAAAGGAAAATACTTCTTATTAAGAATTTGTGTACTTAGGCCGGCTATTTTTAGGTAAATTCCTAATTTTTCTGCAAGCTTAGTTTGTTTGGCTTTACACTCTAACACTTTTTTTTAGGATAAAATTCTTCTTTGTACTTTTGTTTTTTCGTCTTACGCTTATAGCTTTTTAAAATAAATTCCAACAGCTAATCAATGACTGATTATGTATTAATAAATTTTTGATGTTACATAAATACTGTAAATTGGCAAAAAAATAATAAAAATTTAAAAATGGCACTGAGGAAATGTCCACTGCGGAAGTGTCCACTGAGGAAATGTCCACTGAGGAAATGGGTAGTCACCATACGACCAACCTTTATTCCACCCTACAAGAATAACACCAAAATTTTAAATGGGGACTGAACAGGGCAATCGAGACAAGGCAATCGAATCGCTCTGCAAATCGACTCCACAATTTTGAAGACAAAAGATCGAACTCGAAATAACAATATTTCGTCAATAAATTGCCAATCCGTGACAAAATTTGCTTCATATTGTGTTCATTTTTGCGCGGTTGCGACGCTGTCAGCCCAGTAGTTATTTTTGTTTGACACTTTGATTGTTTCGACACGATTGTTTGATGCTCGAGTTTCGAAACGAATTCGTGGAATACGGTAATCCTTAAGCACTTGTTGTCGGAATGACTCGCCTGCCCACAGGAGAAGCCAGCTGGGGATCACCACACTGCCCGTGTCCATCACCCACGGGTAGTGCGCGTACATCGCCATAGCCATCGGCATGTTTTGCGAATTAGTGGCAATGTAACTGCCAATCTGAAAGTAATAAATCAATGTGAATTAACTTTTATATTTTTAACTAAAATATAACAAAAAGACAAGCGATGAGCGCGTGCCCACTGAAAGTGGCCAATGCGTATATGAACAACTTCCGCTCGAGCTGATCAGAGCTGGCCGGATTGAGAACGTTATTTGTGTGCCATTTGTAGGCCGTGAGGGCGACAATGTTGATCAGAGAGCACACGGACATGAAAATGACGGAAGTAGCGGCGTCTATGTAGTTCAAGTAGTTCAGAAACGGAGCCTATTGAAAGTTTGTTTAAATTAAACAAGAATTTAACAATTGTGTCAAATCAAATTAAATATAATCAGATAGATTACTTCTCCAGCTTCATATAGTAAGAAGCTCTGATCTGCAGAATTAGGTTTTTCTATTTGAAGAACTCCTTCAATTTTGAACATAACCCAATAACTGCAAATTGGCACACAAAAAACCACAATCGCCACAAGCGGAAGAAACTTTCGCCATAACTAAAAAAAGACATTTTTAATTTTTGGAATAAAAAAATGCCAAACTTTTTCGTGCTTCAACGGCAAAGAGATTGCGGTCAATCGGTTGAGAAGGATGAAAGCGGTGGCCAAATTGTTGGCTTGGAAGGTGTACCCGGTGAGGAAGAAGTCCAGGCAGAGTATCCAGTTTGGGAGCATGGAATAGACCGGGTACAGGACGGAGCCGAAGAGAATGGGCAGTCGGTAGCCGTAGAACGAGTTCAACACGTACAGCACGTCCTGAAGGCGGTTTTGTTTTATTTAATTTATTAAAAAAAACAATTTACCGGAATTGCCCGAATGATGAAAAGTGAGTAAAATGAGTTGTGAAATTGTTTGTGCCGGAGAATGGTGACAATTTGGGCGATGTAAAGTGCTATCGACGGGATGCTCAGACACATGGCAAAGTAAATGAGCGGGTCTCGTGCCGAACTTGACCACTCGAGAATGCCCATTTATTTTATTTTAATAATTATTATTAATAACTAAAAAAAGATTTTTGAAAATTCGGTGGCATTTGCGCATTTTTCGAACAAAAATTGCGCCCACAATTTTTTACACTTCTAAGATTCTTTCGCGCCAAAGAAAAATCGCTGGAGAAATTTTTTCCTTTCAAAAAGTTTTTTTGGCAATTTTCTGTTGTGATTCTGTGTTGTGGGCTTAAGTCAAGCATGTTGAGAAATTAACAAATAATTTGTTTTCACAAATTACAAAATCGTCTTCACTCTCGAGATATTTGAGGATGATAAAAGCCTAGGGAGGACCCTATTTTTATTTAAGATCGCTTATTTTCATCAAAAATTTCAATCTTACGCCTAAGCCTTACGAAACCCAGTGATTTTGAGCTTCCCTATGTATTTTCACCATTTTTTAGTATTGAGTTTGATTTTTTTTTTCTCGGCGCAAATGTCGCGGCGCAAATGTCAATGCAACCAAATTTTTCACAATGAAATTCGGAATATTTTCTGACATTTTTAATGTGTTAACTTTTGTTAATTATTAAATTTTCATGCGCGAATTGTCATGTTAAAAAGTTGTGACGTTTCTTGACAAAACTTACTCAAGTGTTATGCTGTAAAGTTTTCCACTGATTACGACACTGCTAATATTTATGTTCATTAACTGGAAAGATTTAATTTTTTGAACTTTTTTTTTATTGCGCAAGCATTTCGTTTTCAACATTTTTAGATGATAATTAAACTTTGTTCGCATTAATTATTGCTGTGAAAGCAAGAATTGATTACGATCTTTACAAGAACAAAGGCTTGGTTCCCAGAGAAATTGTTACATCCGGATTTTTGTCATGAAACTCACAACACTTTAACATAACAATTCGCGCGTGAAAGTTTAATAATGAACAAAACTATCAACAATGTCTGTGCGTAATTGAAAGCACAAAAATAAGAAACCATTTTTTTCATGTTTCAAAATTTATTTAAATATTTTAAAATTCGTCGTAAAAAAAGACAAAATTCTGTAGTTTATCGCATAAATAATGTGAGAAACAAAAAGTGTAATTGTTAGACAAAAAAATTTCGGCAAAAGAAAAGCGAAACATTTAGCCGTTTGAGTGTCAGAAATCAATACAAACTTTGATGGCGTTTCAAAAATGTCGGATTACTAATCATTTATTCAAAATATATTCATTCGTACATTGATGGTTTTTTATTGAAGCATTAAAAAATTTAAAACAACATAATAAATTATAATATCCTATTGATTGGCAGACATTTGCGCCTAGGGCCTAAGCTCAAAAGATTTTTCTAAATAAAAGGAGGGGGGGGGGGGGGGGGTGGATGGGAAGTTGGCGCAAAAGAATCTTAGAAATTTTGTTTTTGTTGAGATTTGCAATCTCAAATTTTAAAAAACGGCCGTTTTTTTTGAAGCTTTTTAGAAGAATGGGAGTGGTTGGCGGCGCCTGGAAAATTTTTTGTGAAGATTAACAATGTCTGTTAAGAAAAATTGCTTCAAAATCAACGAAATTGGCCAACACTTCTTAAATTTTGGAATTTTAGTGATGACTATAACTTGTTGAATTTAGCGGATCACCCGAAATCCGTTATCCGAAATCCGGTGTTTTTCCCAATCCATCCGATCCGAGCAATTTTGGGTAATCCGATCCGATAAATAGATTTTTTTTGTCTGATATTTTTCAACATTATAAGAAAAAAAAAAAATTAAAGTTAAAACTTTTTAATAAAAAAAAATGTATTTTCAATTATTTTTACTTGTTGCGCCCAAGTCGATGGCCTAGTGGGTTCTCTTCTTTGTGATTCTCATGTTATGTGTTGGGTTCGAACCCGCTTGTGTTTATACACTTTTTTATTGGTTTTCCCCGCTACTCAAATTGGCGTCCCCTCATTAATAAGATTTTAAATAAATATTCTAATATTTTTTAATTAAAAATGCGCGCAAAAAAAGAATAGATACAAGAATTTTTGAAACAAATTCATCATGTCTTCCCTAATTTTTGCTTCAATTTCTCAACAAATATCATTAAAATGTTCCCCGGCGGCGCCTGTCGGCACCGCCGGACATCCACCACTCTTACGTAAACCAGTTTTTTCCCGAAATTCTGAAGCAAAATTCATAATTTTGCTAAAATTTTGATGAAATTTCTTTAACAAAATTAAGTCAAATTTCAAAAATTTTTCTCGGCGGCGCCTATCGGCACCGCCGACCCCCACCCCTTAAAAGTAAAGAAGAATCTTAAAAAAATGATATGATAAAATTGAAGTTAAAGCCACCCTAAGCTTTTTTAGTTATTTAGCTATTTTTCTTCAGCTTTATTTTGTCGAGTTATGCACTAAACACATATTTTTAACCAGAAATTTTATCGTTTTAACGTCACTATTCGTAACTTTTAAAAAACTATTTCGGGGTTTTCGTCACTGAAATAGTTACGAAACTATTTTGGCAAAAAATGGCTTTTCGTCAAAGTTAAAATACAACAAAATTAAAATTTTATGAATTCTTTCCAAAATCCCCAAATTCGCCCCCCCCCACTCAACTCCACTGATGTTGAACGTAATTTCCTATCTATAAAACCATTCTTGCTGAAAATCGAATGAGCTTTACGGCAGACAATCTCGAGATGTATCTTATTTGCAACTACAACCAGAAATGCTTAGTTTTGAATAAACTTTTGCTTTGTTAACCAGTCATTTTACTAAGTCAAAAAAAGCAGAATTCGCAACAACAAAAAAAGCATTTTTGAACATTGAAAATTGGCAACATCAAAAATCCATGCCAAAAGCTTAATTTCCAACCCCGAATTGTTGAAAAAAAATTGTTGGGAGGAAGAAATGGGGCGGAAATTTATATTCATAAATTTGCCATAATTCTTAACTTTTTTGACTTTACCGCCACGGCTTGCTCAAACTTCACCGATAAAATTGATATTAAATAAAAATTTATTTTTTTAACCATTTGTTTTAAAAGAATTTATTTTTTAATGTTTACATTGCGCATGCTTATCATATCTTCATGACTGGGCTCTTCAAGGAAAACAACAAACAATTGTTAACGGTGAAATGTTGGTGAACCTGCGGGGTGTTGGTCAAGATAGTAGCAGAAGTAGATGATGCATGTGAATCGACGACAGTTCAAAAAAGTGTTCACGGATTGAACAATATTCTGTTAGGTAACATTTGTAACATTTTTGAACGGGGACATTTTGGCCTTGTACAAACAAATTGTTAATTTCAAATGTCACATATACAACATCTGATCAGTCAGATCAAGCCAGATCTTGTGATTTGGGCAGAAACAATTAAGGGTGAATTTTGTGCCGGCCACTTGCTACCGTATGTACAAATGTTGGAGCTGTTGGAAGCTGTTGTACGGTAGCAGAACTGTTGGGGTAGAATAAACTGCGGATTTGACAGAATGCACAAGTCGATATTCCTTGCTTTAAGTTTAAATGTAAAAATTATAATTTTAAACGGGTAGTGTGTATCCGGGATGCACCGGACCGGTTTTCGGGTCTTTTTTACTTGGTGGACTGTCATGGCTTGAAAAATAAAATAAACAATTAGTCCAAATCCAAATATTTATTTTAAAAATCGCTTTAGGCATAAGAATATGAAAAGTAATAAGCTGAAAAAATTCAGCTAAATGATATATTTTAAAGACATTCTGTTTTTGGACCAATTATCCTTAACAAATTCAGTCAAAATTCGGATATTATATTGAACACAATGATTGCAAATCAATAATCAAAATGCACAATAAGCAAGTTTGCATTCAAAACCAACAACTTATTTGTAGCTCAGGTTTTTGGATTACATCAGAGTTCGTATCTGTCCTTATTTATAAGATTTGTTCTTATTTCAAGCCTTCGTTTTTATATATGTCCTTATTTTGGAATTTAGATTTTCAGCCTCTCCTCCAATGAAAAATTGGGCTAAATTCTGCAGTTTTTGGACTAATTTTGTTAACAAATTTTGCTTAAATCTTCAAAAAATTTACCGACGGCGCCCATAGTCGCTAAACGAAAAATATCCTCTTAAAAGCAAAAAAATTTTCTTTCGCAAAAATGCACCCCAACAAAATGACCTTTTCTTGGTCCAAAAATTAACCCAATTTTTTTTTCATAAATTTTCTAAACGTGTGAAAAATAGCACATTTACATTGTAATAGGAAAATTAATAAAGATAAACTAATTTTTAAGGGGTTTACGCCTAAATTGACTGGATTTTGTCAGTTTTTGCACATTTTTAAGTCCCTATTTTGCCACTTTTTGGGGTTTTTAGTCCCTATTTTGGGGGTTTTTAGTCCATATTTCACGTTTTTTAGTCCTTAGTCCCATCTCTATTAGTAAGCAATTTTTGTATGCGTAAATATTGGGTTTTCAATAATAAAACAATTTAGATTTATTTGTTTGAATATGGGATAACTGTAATTTGTGTTCTTGATGACCAAATTGTTTGAGAAATGCTATGCAATTTTACTAAACCTTTAAATAATTTAATTTTAATTTTTAAAAAACGAGGCCGATAGAACATAGTTTAAAGCCTAAATATTTATATTTCTAAAATTTTTAATAAATCCATATGTCGTTCCTTATACACTTTTAATTTTATATCAGCTCATTTTCTGGCGTTGTCAGCCGATTCATCCAATTCCTGTAACAAAGATTGTGGGCATAATGATACATAGTTTTAAAAATTCAAGACTAAATCATAGATAAGATGGCGGATAAATTTCATGATCAGAGGGTAAAATGACCCTTGAAATGAATTCAAATATAGACCCAAACAACTCAGAAGGTTGTGATTTTTGGTAACGAAGACAATTGGTTTTAGATTAATCATTTATCATGGATTTGAGTGTACAATTATTGTTCGGACAATTGTGACTTTGTTTGCTTGATGGCCAAATTGTGTGCGAAAAACGCTGCGATATTGGGCACTAAAAATGCGCATTAAATTACATTTTAAATAAATAAATAATTGTTTTAAAAATTAACTTGCAAAAGTAGAGAACCGGCGCACTGCTTCCGCATGCCATCGATTGCAAAGTCAAACAAATTGGTGTAACAAAATATTCAATTGTAAATGCGTCCAAATTGAGTAAGGGCATTATGATTCTTGAGAAAATAGTATTCTTAATGGTTAAAAAACAAATACTGAATGAAATTATTGTTAGCCAACCAATATGTAGCATATCAAACCAATCGACATCAGAACACTCAGCGAAATTGTTAACTTTTTCACAGTTTCCGGAACTATGTAAATGAAAAGATAAAAAATATTTGTTGAACAAAATATAAAAACTCAATGATTTTTGGCGCCAAACGATCAGCAAAATCAGTGTGTAACATAAAAATTCGCAACAATATATAACTAAGGCGCTAAGATTAATGAAATAATAATTTTCGGGTTGTTGGCTGGGTTCGCCAAGTAAGCACATCACCGGTCTAAAAATTACTTTTTAAAATATTTTTCAAAAATGCTAACTTTTCCCAATGCGCGGAGCTCCCAATATAGATGCTTAACCCATTTATGATAGATTTAATGCAACATATGCCAATGATAAATTTAAATGTGACGTTTTTTCCATTTGCTTTATACCTTTAAAAAATATTAACGGTCAGAAATATTCTGCTAAGTAATTTTCAAAAATAATTAAACATTTTAAACAGAACCAAAATATTTAATAGTAATGAAGAAAGCTAAATAAAAAATTAGGAATTAATCAACAAGAAATTTTGTACTTAATAATTGGATTTTGACGGTGTTTGATAAGAAGTACAAAATATACATAATTTGCCACATAGGAGTAAGTCTGTTTGTTTAACCGAACCGAGACCGAAAACCGGCATTTTTCGGTTCGGTTCTATTTTTGAATAATTCGAAATTGGTAATCTTGCGCAAACATTTGCTTTTGGAAAAGATATTCAACGAAAAAGTGAATAAAATTTCAGCATTTGGTGCTTCTGCCACCTAATTAATGTCTGTTTTTGTCTTATTGAATTAAAGTGGAATTCTAAATTTTTCTTGAGAAAATAACATTTTATTGCGTTTGGGAAATGGAGTTTTTAAAAACATTGGGTCCGGAAAACCGAAAAGGTTCGATTACCGGTTTCGGTTAACCGACCATTTTTTGAAACCGATAGCTAGCCTTAGTCGAGAGATTTGACGGTCATTTTATTTATTATAATTGGGAAAAACACCTCAACATCCAATGTAATCAAAATTTTAATAATTATTAAAGAAAGCTAAAATAAAAAATTAGCTTTATCACCAGATTGGAAAAATAACTCCAGCCAGACGATCGAATCCAATGCAGAGCTGAAGCATCGAAGCCATTGTTGAACCAATTGTTGGAACAAATTGTATATAAAAGCACGTCCGCAGCGTGATGTAATTAATTCCAAACACAAAAATGACGAATTTGACGCAATTTCCAAAAAGAAGAAATGAGGCAAAAAATGCATACAAAGCGATCAGAATCATGCAAGGCGAATGGAGTGATCTGATCGGATAAATGTTAGCCTTTTTTTGATTGCTCGGGAAAAAGCTAAATCGGGTCTAAGTCGATTTCCGAAAGTCCGCGATCCATCGAAATTTCTTTTAGTTTTGGGCTAGAACGTAAATTTGAGTCTAGGAGAATCGCGCACTGGAGAATTGCGCACCGTGGAGAATTGCGCACCGCCAAAAAAAGAGGAGTATTGCGCACCAAGAATTGCGCACCACCGCGGAGAATTGCGCACCACGGGTCAAAAGTTTTGGAAATTTTTTTATTCTAAAATTTTTTGAATTATATTATTTGTGATACGCTGATTACGAATTCGTCAATAGAAAATAAAATTAAGAATTTAAAGTGGTTTAAGCCACCCTGGTCTGGGATTCGTTAGGCTTAGGCCTAAGCCACCCTTGCTATGGGTTCGTTAGGCTTAGGCCTAAGCCACCCTGAGCTTAGGGTTCAATCGCGCATCAAATAACATAATTTCAGACAATTTTGGGTAGAAATATTTTTCACAAATTTTGACCCGTTGTGCGCAATTCTCCGCGGTGGTGCGCAATACTCCTCTCTTTTTTTCTGGTGCGCAATTCTCCACGGTGCGCAATCCTCCGTGCGCAATTCTCCGAAAACTGTCGGTGCGCAATTCTCCGGCCCCCCGTAAATTTAATTTGTTTTTAACTTTATTTTGATGGTCACATAGACGAGAGACGAGTTTAGGCCAATTCCGACACAACAAATCATAGCAACGATTCCGGTTGTAACAATTTCAATGGGAACAAAGCCTTTGTTCTTGTAAAGATCGTAAAACTTAAAAAATAGAAATTTCAATTAATTAAATAAAATAATAATTACCGGATCGGATGATGCCATTGGAAAGTAGATTTATTAGACTTAATGTATAATTAAATAAACTTTTCCAAACAAAATTAACTGGTAAATTCGAAAAAAATTCTTTCTTTAAATATCCCGCTCAATTCTTGCTTTTACAGCAATAATTAATGCGAACAAGTTTAATTATCATCTAAAAATGTTGAAAACGAAATGCTTGCGCAATACAAAAAAAAGTTCAAAAAAATTAAATCTTTCCAGTTAACGAACATAAATATTTACAATGTATCGTAACCAGCGGGAACCTTTAAAGTATAACACTTGAGTAATTTTTTGTCAAGAAGTGTTTTTAACATGACAATTCGCGCGTAAAAATTTAATAATGAACAAAACTAACATTAAAAAAACCTATCAACAATGTCTGTGCGTGATTGAATGTACAAAAAAAAGAAGAAAGTAGACTAATTAGAGTAATTTGGTATCCTAAGTGCTCTAAAGTGTCAACGCCTGGGCTAAAGGGAGTGAGGAGGGCATGCGCAAGTTAGAGCACTTCCGATTTCCATTGCGCAGAATCTGTGCGTGATTGAAAGCACAAAAATAAAAAACCATTTTTTCATGTTTCATAATTTTATTTAAATATTTTAAAATGTCGTAAAAAAAGACAAAATTCTATAGTTTATCGCATAAATAATGTGAGAAACAAAAAGTTTAATTGTTAGACAAAAAAATTTCGGCAAAAGAAAAGCGAACATTTAACCGTTTGAGTGTCAGAATCAATTCAAACTTTGATGGCATTTCAAAATGTCGGATTATTAACAGGACTGGGGGATTTATAGTTTTTAAACTATTTTTTTCATGAAAGGGCCTTGCTCTTAAAAGCACAAAAATCATGGTTTTAGGTCACAGCGATTGTTTTTTATCGAGGCAACTATTTCATAGTTTTTTATTTTTAGAAACTATAATAGTTTATAAAAACGGGTGCTCAATTCAGTGAGGATTTCGCTGGTTTCGGTGTAGTTCAGGGCTAATTCTTGAAGAAGGCGCCGGATTTCTTGGAAGAATGCGGTGGTCTGTTGGGAATTGGGCGCGGACGGGGGGAGGGCAGTCTGGAGGGTTGTTCAGGAGCCCGAGGGCTTCCGGGTGAAGTTGTTGAATTTGGGTGCGATGTGGAGCAGACATTCCGGTGGGATAAAGGATGGGAAGTGTGGGAAAGCAATGGGCGATTCAAATTCAGTGGGTGGGAAAATTCCCGGCCGTTGTGTGGCAAAATGGGGCTTTTGGGGCCCCCGAGTTCGACAGTTTAAATTAAAACTTTCGTTTCTTAACTCTTCACTTTTCAAAAACGCTTTGGAAAACTTGTGTGAACAGGAGCAAGAAAACCGATCACTTATCTAGAGAGAGATGGAATTGTCCAGAAGGAGGCGGGATGGTAACGGCCGATATGCTGGGAGGCGGGGCGAGGGGGGGGGGGGGATGATTCATCACTAGGGCCCGGATTTTGACCACCCCCTTTTCGCCACTATTTAGTTTACTATTTAGAGATTTTTCTTAACTAAAAATCCGCACCCTATTAATAACAATTTGCAAAGCTAAGGTACCAATCGCACATTTAAATAAATATCCATGCTTTTGATTGTTCAATTATCGGAGTGACTTGGTTTGATTGATGACCAAATTGTGTACGAAAAGCGCTGCGATATTGGGCACTAAAAATAAGCATAAATCAATAAATCAAATATTCCTTTTTATATTTAGAATAAATAGTTACTTGCAAAAGTAAAGAACCAGAGCATTGCTTCCGTATGCAATCGAATGCAAAACAATACAAATTGGAAAAACAAAATATTCAATTGTAAATGCGTCCAAATTGATTAAGGGCATTATGACACGTGCAAAGAAAATATTCTTAAAAAAAGTTTAAAATAAATAAAGAATATAATTATTTGTTAACCAACCAATATGTAGCATATCAGACCAATCGACATCAGAATACTCAGCGAAATTGTTAACTTTTTCATATTTTCCGGAACTAAATGCAAAAAACTAAAATATTTGTTGAACAAAATATAAAAACTCGTTGATTTTCGGCCCCACATAATCAGCCAAATCAGTGCGTAACATAAAAATTCGCCACAATATATTATAAAAGCGGAAATATTAGTGAAATTTTGATTTTCGGGTTGTTGGCTGGGATCGCCAAATGTGCACATCACCGGTCTAAAAATTACTTTTTAAAATATTTTTCAATAATGCTAACTTTTCCCAATTCGCGGAGCTTCCAATATAGGCGCTGAATCCATTTAATATCGATCTAATGCAACAAATGACAATGATAAATTTAAAAGTGACGTATTTTTCCATTTGCTTTATACCTTAAAAAAATTTAATGTTACAATTAATAATAGCTTTATCACCAGAATGGAAAGATAACTCCGATCAGACGGTCGAGTCCAATACATAGCTGAAGCGTCAAAGCAATTGCTGAGCAAATTAGGGGAATAAATTGTATATAAAAGCACGTCCGCAGTGTGATGTAATTAATTCGAAACACAAAAATGACGAATTTGACGCAATTTCCAAAAAGAAGAAATGAGGCAAAAAATGCATACAAAGCGATCAGAATTTGGCAAGGAAAATGAAGCGATCTGATCGGGTAAGTGTTAGCCGTTTTTTACAAAGTTTGATCGATATACGACTAGCAAATTACAAAATTTGCCATTTGGTTTTTCATAAATTCAAAGCCTTTTTACAAGTGGTTGTTATAATCCGTTATTTTGTGCCTTTTTCGAGATTGATAATGATTAGCTTAAATTCGAAAATTTGTTTACTTTGTTCTGATGGTCACATAGACGAGAGACGAGTTTAGGCCAATTCCGACACAACAAATCATAGCAATGATTCCGGTTGTAATAATTTCAATAGGAATCAAGCCTTTGTTCTTGTAAATAAAAAATAGAACAATTAATTAAATAAATAATAATTACCGGATCAACGGATGGTGCCATAGATTTGAAATTTTAAAGATAATCTAAAGGTGATTTATGGATGTGAAGAAATGTCAGAAGATTCCTTTAGCATTCAATTTTTTCTTTTAGCTTAAGGTATAATTTAAATAAACTTCCCAAACATATACGGATTTTGAATAATGAATGGCTACATGTTTACTATTATTTGCCCTTGACAAACAAGCATACAAAGTTGCTATGTTCGAATCATTTTTATTTAATAAGACTATAATTAAATAAACCTTTCATTAGTGCTATGATGAAAAACATATTTTTCTGAATGCTGTAATTAAATTGCTTATCCGTTAAATAAATTGCATCATTAAATTTGTTTTTCATAATTCTGGCTTGTCGTTTTACCCGTATTATCCGGGACCCGATCCGGTCCGGGTCGACCTTTACTTCTTGAATCCGGACGGCTGCCAGTAGGTGGGGCGAGACTCTGGGCTACGAAAGAAGTCCGCGCCGCGATCCGGCTGGGGGTCTCGCCCGCTCAGCGGGTCTCCGCCAGGCTGCACGCAATTGTGGATTGTGGAAATTGCGGCCTTTTTGGCGTGCGGATTGCGGCTTGCGTATTGCGGTTGCGGATTTTTTGGATTTTCCGCAATTAGTTTTTCGGATGAAAAATTAAAAAAAAAATTCCATCACACTATCTATTTTGCTCCAATTTTCTTGACAAAGATTGCCAATTTTTCTCCGGCGGAGCTTGTCGCCACCGCCAGACATCCTCCACTCTTAAGTACCAAATTTTTTTCAAAATTTTACCGAAATAAAATGCTTTTTTCGAAATTTTGATGACATTTAATTAAATATCCAAAATTTTCATTTTAAAATTGCGGGAATTGCTTCTTCCTCCGCCCTCCGACTCGCACCGGATTTTCTATTGACGAATTCGTAATCACTGTATCCAATAACAAATTTTCAGATAACTTTTAGAATAAAGTTTTCAAGCAATTTTGACCAGATCTATTAGGTTAAGAAAAGTGTCAAACAGAGTATAATATGTTAGATTCCAAAATCCAAATATTGATTTTAAAATCGTTTTAGGCATAAAGGTTTTAATAAATTTAGTGTAAACAATTATAAGACATTCAATCGGAACAATTCACAATATTTTTTCTAAAATGAATTTACACTAACAAAAACATTATCAGGGATTCCCCTTCTGACCAGGAATACCAGGATAACCTGAATTTTGTGAAAATAAGTTTGTCGTTATCTTTTTATATCTATTTATAAAGGGTTTTTCATAATTTCAGGGGTTTATTAATTTAATAAAAAACTTAATTAATATTATATTATTATTTACATCTTCAAAGCAAACTTTACGTAATCTGGTGAACCAGGGTTTTTTAATATTTTGAAAACTAAGTTTAAAAAATTTCATTATCCGCAACCAATTACGAATCAAAAACCAAGCCAGTCGCTGGTTCAAGGACAAGACGGAGATGGACCGAAAATAATAAACATCACAAATCTTGAATCATGGGATTTGAAGTAACTTGTGCTTTGAACTCTGGATTTTATTTTATCAAGAACAATTAGTAACCTAAAAAAAGGAATTAAATGTAATTAATTTATAAATACTTTTGTTTATAAACTAAAAGATTTTCTTGAGCTCGCAGGTAAAAAAATTTTCGGTTAGTACTATCGCAAAGTCGAAGGTATACGGCCGGCTCCATGACATTTCCTCAGTGCCATTTTTAATTTTTATCTATTTTTTGGCCAATCTACAGTATTTAACTACTGAATAAGATTGAATATGCATTTTCAAAACTATGCATTGAAGAAAATAAACGAAAAATTTACATTTTTATGTGACCAAAAATTTTTCAGAAAAAACTTGGTTCCTCGCGCCGGGCTAGGGTATAAGAAAAACCAGGAGTCCAGGTTTTTTAGGGCCATAAGATTTTTGCAGTATAAAAAAAGGAAAATACTTCTTATTAAGAATTTGTGTACTTAGGCCGGCTATTTTTAGGTAAATTCCTATTTTTTCTGCAAGCTTAGTTTGTTTGGCTTTACACTCTAACACTTTTTTTTAGGATAAAATTCTTCTTAGTACTTTTGTTTTTTCGTCTTACGCTTATAGCTTTTTAAAATAAATTCCAACAGCTAATCAATGACTGATTATGTATTAATAAATTTTTGATGTACATAAATACTGTAAATTGGCAAAAAAAATAATAAAAATTTAAAAATGGCACTGAGGAAATGTCCACTGCGGAAGTGTCCACTGAGGAAATGGGTAGTCACCATACGACCAACCTTTATTCCACCCTACAAGAATAACACCAAATTTAAATGGGGACTGAACAGGGCAATCGAGACAAGGCAATCGAATCGCTCTGCAAATCGACTCCACAATTTTGAAGACAAATGATTGAACTCGAAATAACAATATTTCGTCAATAAATTGCCAATCCGTGACTTGCTTCATATTGTGTTCATTTTTGCGCGGTTGCGACGCTGTCAGCCCAGCAGTTATTTTTGTTTGACACTTTGATTGTTTCGACACGATTGTTTGTTGCTCGAGTTTCGAAACGAATTCGTGGAATACGGTAATCCTTTAGCAGTTGTTGTCGGAATGACTCGCCTGCCCACAGGAGAAGCCAGCTGGGAATCACCACACTGCCCGTGTCCATCACCCACGGGTAGTGCGCGTACATCGCCATAGCCATCGGCATGTTTTGCGAATTAGTGGCAATGTAACTGCCAATCTGAAAGTAATAAATCAATGTGAATTAACTTTTGTATTTTTAACTAAAATATAACAAAAAGACAAGCGATGAGCGCGTGCCCACTGAAAGTGGCCAATGCGTATATGAACAACTTCCGCTCGAGCTGATCAGAGCTGGCCGGATTGAGAACGTTTATTTGTGTGCCATTTGTAGGCCGTGAGGGCGACAATGTTGATCAGAGAGCACACGGACATGAAAATGACGGAAGTAGCGGCGTCTATGTAGTTCAAGTAGTTCAGAAACGGAGCCTATTGAAAGTTTGTTTAAATTAAACAAGAATTTAACAATTGTGTCAAATCAAATTAAATATAATCAGATAGATTACTTCTCCAGCTTCATATAGTAAGAAGCTCTGATCTGCAGAATTGGGTTTTTCTATTTGAAGAACTCCTTCAATTTTGAACATAACCCAATAACTGCAAATTGGCACACAAAAAACCACAATCGCCACAAGCGGAAGAAACTTTCGCCATAACTAAAAAAAGACATTTTTAATTTTTGGAATAAAAAAATGCCAAACTTTTTCATGCATCAACGGCAAAGAGATTGCGGTCAATCGGTTGAGAAGGATGAAAGCGGTGGCCAAATTGTTGGCTTGGAAGGTGTACCCGGTGAGGAAGAAGTCCAGGCAGAGTATCCAGTTTGGGAGCAGGGAATAGACCGGGTACAGGACGGAGCCGAAGAGAATGGGCAGTCGGTAGCCGTAGAACGAGTTCAACACGTACAGCAAGTCCTAAAACCATTATTGTTTAATTTAATTTTCTAAAATAATTTACCGGAATTGCCCGAATGATGAAAAGTGAGTAGAATGAATTGCGAAATTGTTTGTGTCGGAGAATGGTGACAATTTGGGCGATGTAAAGTGCCATCGACGGGATGCTCAGACACATGGCAAAGTAAATGAGCGGGTCTCGTGCCGAACTTGACCACTCGAGAATGCCCATTTATTTTATTTTATTAATTATTATTAATAACTAAAAAAGATTTTTGAAAATTGCGGTGGCATTTGCGCACTCTTCGACAAAAATTGCGACCACAATTTTTTACACTTCTAAGATTCTTTTGCGCCAAAAAAAAATCGCTGGAGAAATTTTTTCCTTTCAAAAAGTTTTTGGCGATTTTCTGTTGTGATTCTGTGTTGTGGGGTTAAATCAAGCATGGCGAGAAATTAACAAATAATTTGTTTTCACAAATTACAAAATCGTCTTCACTCTCGAGATATTTGAGGATGATAAAAGCCTAGTGAGGACCCTATTTTTATTTAAGATCGCTTATTTTCATCAAAAATTTCAATCTTACGCCTAAGCCTAACGAACCCTCTGCCAGGGTGGCTTAGGCCTAAGCCTTACGAAACCCAGTGATTTTGAGCTTAGGCCCTATGTATTTTCACCATTTTTTAGTATTGAGTTTGATTATTTTTTTCTCGGCGCAAATGTCGCGGCGCAAATGTCAATGCAACCAAATTTTTCACAATGAAATTCGGAATATTTTCTGACATTTTTAATGTGTTAACTTTTGTTAATTATTAAATTTTCATGCGCGAATTGTCATGTTAAAAAGTTGTGACGTTTCTTGACAAAACTTACTCAAGTGTTATGCTGTAAAGTTTTCCACTGATTACGACACTGCTAATATTTATGTTCATTAACTGGAAAGATTTAATTTTTTGAACTTTTTTTTTATTGCGCAAGCATTTCGTTTTCAACATTTTTAGATGATAATTAAACTTTGTTCGCATTAATTATTGCTGTGAAAGCAAGAATTGATTACGATCTTTACAAGAACAAAGGCTTGGTTCCCAGAGAAATTGTTACATCCGGATTTTTGTCATGAAACTCACAACACTTTAACATAACAATTCGCGCGTGAAAGTTTAATAATGAACAAAACTATCAACAATGTCTGTGCGTAATTGAAAGCACAAAAATAAGAAACCATTTTTTCATGTTTCAAAATTTATTTAAATATTTTTAAAATTCGTCGTAAAAAAGACAAAATTCTGTAGTTTATCGCATAAATAATGTGAGAAATAAAAGTGTAATTGTTAGACTAAAAAAAATTTGTCAAAAGAAAAGTGAAACATTTAGCCGTTTGAGTGTCAGAAATCAATACAAACTTTGATGGCGTTTCAAAAATGTCGGATTATTAATCATTTATTCAAAATATATTCATTCGTACATTGTTGGCTGCAGACATTTGCGCCGCGGACATTTGCGCCGTAAGGCAAAGACATTTGCGCTGAGAAAAAAAAAATCAAACTTAAAACTAAAAAATGCGGAAAATACATAGGGCCTAAGCTCAAAAAATTTTTCTAAATAAAAGGAGGGGGGGTGGGTGGATGGGAAGTGGCGCAAAAGAATCTTAGAAATTTTGTTTTTGTTGAGATTTGCAATCTCAAATTTTAAAAAACGGTCGTTTTTTTGAAGCTTTTTAGAAGAATGGAAGTGGTTGGCGGCGCCTGGAAAATTTTTTTTGAGGATTAACAATGTCTGTTAAGAAAAATTGCTTCAAAATCAACGAAATTTGGCCAACACTTCTTAAATTTTGGAATTTTAGTGAAAATTTTTGACTATAACTTGTTGAATTTTCAAAATTTCAAAGAAATAGATGGAACAAAAAATATCGCTTCTGCCCAAACAAAATTTTGTACAAAATTTTTTGGGTTTCTTTAGGTTTTGGTTTCTTTTGGGTTTTGCCCAATTTGATCAAAACCAAATTTTTGGTTTTTTTTTGTACATAAAACCCCAAAAAAAAATTTTTTTTTTTGGTTTTGGTCCCGACTCTAGTCTAAAGGCCTAAGTATTAATCACTAGGGATAAGCTTTTTTAGTTATTTAGCTATTTTTCTTCAGCTTTATTTTGAAAATTTTATGAATTCTTTCCAAAATCCCTAAATTCGCCCCCCCCCCACTCACCTCCACTGATGTTGAACGTAATTTTCTATCTATAAAACCATTTTGCTGGAAATCGAATGAGCTTTACGGCAGACAATCTCGAGATGTATCTTATTTGCAACTACAACCAGAAATGCTTAGTTTTGAATAAACTTTTGCTTATGTTAACCAGTCATTTTACTAAGTGAAAAAAAGCAGAATTCGCAACAACAAAAAAAGCATTTTTGAACATTGAAAATTTGCAACATTAAAAAAATCCATGGGAAAAGCTTAATTTCCAACCCCGAATTGTTGAAAAAAATTGTTGGGAGGAAAAAATGGGACGGAAATTTATATTCATAAATTTGCCATAATTCTTAACTTTTTTGACTTTACCGCCACGGCTTGCTCAAACTTCACCGATAAAATTGATATTAAACAAAAATTTATTTTTTTAACCATTTGTTTTAAAAGAATTTATTTTTTAACGTTTACATCGCGCATGCTTATCATATCTTTATGACTGGGCTCTTCAAGGAAAACAACAAACAATTGTTAACGGTGAAATGTTGGTGAACCTGCGGGGTGTTGGTCAAGATGGTAGCAGAAGTAGATGATGAATGTGAATCGACGACAGTTCAAAAAAGTGTTCACGGATTGAACAATATTCTGTTAGGGAACATTTTTAAACGGGGACATTTTGGCCCGTGCAAGCAATTTTAAAATATTCAAATGACACATATACAACATCTGATCAGTCAGATCAAGCCAGATCTTGTGATTTGGGCAGAAACAATTATGGATGAATTTGGTGCCGGCCACTTGCTACCGTATGTACAAATGTTGGAGCTGTTGGAAGCTGTTGTACTGTAGCAGAACTGTTGGGGTAGAATAAACTGCGGATTTGACAGAATGCACGTTGAAAGCCAAGTGATATTCCTTGCTTTAAGTTTAAATGTAAAAATTATAATTTTAAACGGGTAGTGTGTATCCGGGATGCACCGGACCGGTTTTCGGGTCTTTTTTACTTGGTGGACTGTCATGGCTTGAAAAATAAAATAAACAATTAGTCCAAATCCAAATATTTATTTTAAAAATCGCTTTAGGCATAAGAATATGAAAAGTAATAAGCTGAAAAAATTCAGCTAAATGATATATTTTAAAGACATTCTGTTTTTGGACTAATTTTCTTAACAAATTCAGTCAAAATTCGGATATTATATTGAACACAATGATTGCAAATCAATAATCAAAATGCACAATAAGCAAGTTTGCATTCAAAACCAAAAACTTTTTTGTAGCTCAGGTTTTTGGATTACATCAGAGTTCGTATCTGTCCTTATTTATAAGATTTGTCCTTATTTCAAGCCTTCGTTTTTATATATGTCCTTATTTTGGAATTTAGATTTTCAGCCTCTCCTCCAATGAAAAATTGGGCTAAATTCTGCAGTTTTTGGACTAATTTTGTTAACAAATTTTGCTTAAATCTTCAAAAAATTTACCGACGGCGCCCATAGTCGCTAAACGAAAAATATCCTCTTAAAAGCAAAAAAAGTTTCTTTCACAAAAATGCACCCCAACAAAATGACCTTTTCTTGGTTCAAAAATTAACCCAATTTTTTTTTCATAAAATTTTCTAAACGTGTGAAAAATAGCACATTTACATTGTAATAGGAAAATTAATAAAGATAAACTAATTTTTAAGGGGTTACGCCTAAATTGACTGGATTTTGTCAGTTTTTGCACATTTTTAAGTCCCTATTTTGCCACTTTTTGGGGTTTTTAGTCCCTATTTTGGGGGTTTTTAGTCCATATTTCACGTTTTTTAGTCCTTAGTCCCATCTCTATTAGTAAGCAATTTTTGTATGCGTAAATATTGGGTTTTCAATAATAAAACAATTTAGATTTATTTGTTTGAATATGGGATAACTGTAATTTGTGTTCTTGATGACCAAATTGTTTGAGAAATGCTAGCAATTTTACTAAACCTTTAAATAATTTAATTTTAATTTTTAAAAAACGAGGCCGATAGAACATAGTTTAAAGCCTAAATATTTATATTTCTAAAATTTTTAATAAATCCATATGTCGTTCCTTATACACTTTTAATTTTATATCAGCTCATTTTCTGGCGTTGTCAGCCGATTCATCCAATTCCTGTAACAAAGATTGTGGGCATAATGATACATAGTTTTAAAAATTCAAGACTAAATCATAGATAAGATGGCGGATAAATTTCATGATCAGAGGGTAAAATGACCCTTGAAATGAATTCAAATATAGACCCAAACAACTCAGAAGGTTGTGATTTTTGGTAACGAAGACAATTGGTTTTAGATTAATCATTTATCATGGATTTGAGTGTACAATTATTGTTCGGACAATTGTGACTTTGTTTGCTTGATGGCCAAATTGTGTGCGAAAAACGCTGCGATATTGGGCACTAAAAATGCGCATTAAATTACATTTTAAATAAATAAAATATTTAAAAAAAAATCATAATTTACTTGCAAAAGTAGAGAACCGGAGCACTGCTTCCGCATGCCATCGATTGCAAAGTCAAACAAATTGGTGTAACAAGCCAAACAATCAACAAAATCAGTGTGTAACATAAAAATTCGCAACAATATATAACTAAGGCGCTAAGATTAATGAAATAATAATTTTCGGGTTGTTGGCTGGGTTCGCCAAGTAAGCACATCACCGGTCTAAAAATTACTTTTTAAAATATTTTTCAAAAATGCTAACTTTTCCCAATGCGCGGAGCTCCCAATATAGATGCTTAACCCATTTATGATAGATTTAATGCAACATATGCCAATGATAAATTTAAATGTGACGTTTTTTCCATTTGCTTTATACCTTTAAAAAATATTAACGGTCAGAAATATTCTGCTAAGTAATTTTCAAAAATTAATTAAACATTTTAAACAGAACCAAAATATTTAATAGTAATGAAGAAAGCTAAATATAAAATTAGGAATTAATCAACAAGAAATTTTGTACTTAATAATTGGATTTTGACGGTGTTTGATAAGAAGTACAAAATATACATAATTTGCCACATAGGAGTAAGTCTGTTTGTTTAACCGAACCGAGACCGAAAACCGGCATTTTTCGGTTCGGTTCTATTTTTGAATAATTCGAAATTGGTAATCTTGCGCAAACATTTGCTTTTGGAAAAGATATTCAACGAAAAAGTGGATAAAATTTCAGCATTTGGTGCTTCTGCCACCTAATTAATGTCTGTTTTTGTTTTATTGAATTAAAGTGGAATTCTTAATTTTTCTTGAGAAAATAACATTTTATTGCGTTTGGGAAATGGAGTTTTTAAAAACATTGGGTCCGGAAAACCGAAAAGGTTCGATTACCGGTTTCGGTTAACCGACCATTTTTTGAAACCGATAGCTAGCCTTAGTCGAGAGATTTGACGGTCATTTTATTTATTATAATTGGGAAAAACACCTCAACATCCAATGTAATCAAAATTTTAATAATTATTAAAGAAAGCTAAAATAAAAAATTAGCTTTATCACCAGATTGGAAAAATAACTCCAGCCAGACGATCGAATCCAATGCAGAGCTGAAGCATCGAAGCCATTGTTGAACCAATTGTTGGAATAAATTGTATATAAAAGCACGTCCGCAGTGTGATGTAATTAATTCCAAACACAAAAATGACGAATTTGACGCAATTTCCAAAAAGAAGAAATGAGACAAAAAATGCATACAAAGCGATCAGAACTTGGCAAGGCGAATGGAGTGATCTGATCGGATAAATGTTAGCCATTTTGCATTACGAGCTCTGAGCGAGTTACGCGACTTCGAAAGATTGGTGCCAGACGTTATCAGTCAGGACTGGGGTTGTGGGTTCAAACCAAACCGAGCCCGCCCGGTTTTTTTTTTGGATTGTCAGGAAAAAGCCAAATCGGGTCCAAGTCGATTTCCGAAAGTCCGCGATCCATCGAAATTTCTTTTAGTTTTGGGCCTAGAACGCGAATTTATTTTTTTTACTTTATTTTGATGGTCACATAGACGAGACACGAGTTTAGGCCAATTCCGACACAACAAATCATAGCAACGATTCCGGTTGTAACAATTTCAATGGGAACAAAGCCTTTGTTCTTGTAAAGATCGTAAAACTTAAAAAATAGAAATTTCAATTAATTAAATAAATAATAATTACCGGATCGGATGATGCCATTGGAAAGTAGATTTATTAGACTTAATGTATAATTAAATAAACTTTTCCAAACAAAATTAACTGGTAAATTCGAAAAAAATTCTTTCTTTAAATATCCCGCTCAATTCTTGCTTTCACAGCAATAATTAATGCGAACAAAGTTTAATTATCATCTAAAAATGTTGAAAACGAAATGCTTGCGCAATAAAAAAATGTTCAAAAAAATTAAATCTTTCCAGCTAATGAACATAAATAGGCATTGGTAATGTATCGTAATAATCAGCGGGAACCTTTAAAGCATAACACTTGAGTAATTTTTTGTCAAGAAGTGTTTTTAACATGACAATTCGCGCGTAAAAATTTAATAATGAACAAAACTAACATTAAAAAAACCTATCAACAATGTCTGTGCGTGATTGAATGTACAACAAAAGAAGAAAGAAAACTAATTAGAGTAATTTGGTATCCTAAGTGCTCTAAAGTGTCAACGCCTGGGCTAAAGGGAGTGAGGAGGGCATGCGCAAGTTAGAGCACTTCCGATTTCCATTGCGCAGAATCTGTGCGTGATTGAAAGCACAAAAATAAAAAACCATTTTTTCATGTTTCATAATTTTATTTAAATATTTTAAAATGTCGTAAAAAAAAGACAAAATTCTATAGTTTATCGCATAAATAATGTGAGAAACAAAAAGTTTAATTGTTAGACAAAAAAATTTCGGCAAAAGAAAAGCGAAACATTTAACCGTTTGATTGTCAGAATCAATTCAAACTTTGATGGCATTTCAAAAATGTCGGATTATTAACAGGGCTGGGGGATTTATATTTTTTAAACTATTTTTTTCTTGAAACCGCCTTGCTCTTAAAAGCACAAAAATCATGGCTTTAGGTCACAGCGATTGTTTTTTATCGAGGCAACTATTTCATAGTTTTCTTTTTAGAAACTATAATAGTTTATAAAAACTATCAAATTTTAAAAAAATACACCCCTAAAATGGACTTTTGTCGAGAATAATTGCTAGCCAACAAGTACAATATTTTTTAAATTCTCCGATTTAAAATTTTTGACTGAATTGCGGTTGAATTGAAATTTTTCAAATAAATTTTGATCAATAAATATAGTGAAAGAAATTTTTGTCTAGTTCTAGTTTAAACCCCTTCTTCTGGCACTTTTTATAAACTATTTTCGACTTTTTAAGCAACTAAAAAACTAACTATTTTGAGATTTTTAGCAATTCATTCGTACATTGTTGGCTTTTTATTGAAGCATTAAAAAAATTAAACCAACATAATAAATCAGGGTTCCGATATCTGCGGATTTTTCCTCATTATGTGGTTTTTGGAAAGGCCAATGAGGATTTTTTTTTGAAATGCGGATTTTTGTGGTTTTTTGAGATCCTTGTGGACTTTTTGTGGTTTTTTTGGGGAAAATGACAATAAAAAGCTTTTTTCTCTTATCAAAAATGTTAAATCTTCAAAAAAAAAAAGATTTTCCCGGACCTTTTTCAAATAAAAAGTTTCAAAAAATGACTATTTTTAAAATTTTTGTAAATCTCTTAACCAGGGCTCCCAAATCTGAGGTTTGAGCCTCATTTTGTGGTTTTTTTTGTGGGTTTTCAAAAGTTCGGGAATTTTTTAATGTAAAAAAGCATCACATTCCGTCCAATTTTGGTTGCAAATCTGTTACCAAATTGAGTCATTAATTCCAAAATTTTCTCGGCGGCGCCTATCGGCACCGCCGACCACCACCCACTTTCCCAAAATTTTTTTTGAAAAATCGCGCGCAAAAAAATGATGTAAAATCGCTAAAAATGCAGGAAGTTGCTCAAATCGATTGTTGGTAACCAGAAAATATAACGAATAAAGCTATGTTTACTTAAATTTTGTGGTTTTAATTAAGAAATATCGAATTTGCGGATTTTAGGTATCAAATGAGGATTTTTTAATGCTCCGATGCGGATTTTAAAAATTTTGAGATCGGAACCCTGTAATCAATTATAAATATTCAAAATTAAAAATCCGGAACCGGATTTCCGGATTTTCCATAACTTATTAAAATTCGGAATTATGCTTTGCATTTTTGCATGTTTTTTTTTTATTAACGATCATGGTTCTGTTCTGTCATTTGGGCGCAGATGCTTTCGATGTGGTCGACGAGGGAGCGCAGGTCTGTACAGAAATTGTCGCCTCTGCGCACCACAGGCAATTGGCGCAGAGAATTATGCAGGGCGCGGGCCACGTCTTCCGGATTCCCGTAATTCTCGCGAAGGAGGTCGAGTGTGGTCGCGTATGAGGGGTCCGTGACAGGCAGGGAACTAACTGATCAGTGACAGGGGGGGTCCGGTCAAACATTGCTTTAAATAAATTAATTTAATTGCCTCGGGCAAATTGGGAAGGTCATTCACGCCCGCCTTGAAAGAATTCCAAAAGGACAAATATTTGGAGCATTCCCCAGAGAATGTTGGTAAGGTGGTTTTGGGAAGGTGTACCAGCGGGCCGGCATTGGGGGATTGCCGCCTGGGTTGGATTGGGACTGGCCTGGGGAAGAAGTTGTTCAAGAGTCCGTTGTTGGGCGCGAAGAGCACGACAACGCCTTTGCAGATTGGCGATTGTTGTGATGAACGGCGTTTTGGCGATGAATGTGTCATAAAGAGGGTTGTCGGTTGTTCGTTCCGCCCCCGTCATGTTGTTGCGTAGCGACATCCGCTGGTGTCGGTGTAGTTCAGGGCTAATTCTTGAAGAAGGCGCCGGATTTCTTGAAAGAATGCGGTGTCGGTTGGGAATTGGGCGCGGACGGTGGGAGGGCAGTCTGAAGGGTTGTTCAGGAGCCCGAGGGCTTCCGGGTGAATCTGTTGAATTTGGGCGCGATGTGGAGCAGACATTCCGGTGGGATAAAGGATGGGAAGTGTGGGAAAGCAACGGGCGATTCAAATTCAGTGGGTGGGAAAATTCCCGGCCGTTGTGTGGCGAAATGGGGCTTTCGGGGCCCCCGAGTTCGACAGTTTAAATTAAAACTTTCGTTTCTTAACTCTTCACTTTTCAAAAACGCTTTGGAAAACTTGTGTGAACAGGAGCAAGAAAACCGATCACTTATCTAGAGAGAGATGGAATTGTCCAGAAGGAGGCGGGATGGTAACGGCCGATATGCTGGGAGGCGGGGCGAGGGGGGGGGGGATGATTCATCACTAGGGCCCGGATTTTTATGTTTAAACATATTTTTTTCGTGGATTCCTTAAATTTTTACATGTAAAAAACAAATTTTTTAAGCCATTATTGTTATTTTACACCCATTTTTTCATCATTATTTTTGCTTATAAACCCGGATTTTGACCACCCCCTTTTCGCCACTATTTAGTTTACTATTTAGAGATTTTTCTTAACTAAAAATCCGCACCCTATTAATAACAATTTGCAAAGCTAAGGTACCAATCGCACATTTAAATAAATATCCATGCTTTTGATTGTTAAATTATCGGAGTGACTTGGTTTGATTGATGACCAAATTGTGTACGAAAAGCGCTGCGATATTGGGCACTAAAAATAAGCATAACAATTTAAATTCAAATATTCCTTTTTATATTTAGAATAAATAGTTACTTGCAAAAGTAAAGAACCAGAGCATTGCTTCCGTATGCAATCGAATGCAAAACAATACAAATTGGAAAAACAAAATATTCAATTGTAAATGCGTCCAAATTGATTAAGGGCATTATGACACGTGCAAAGAAAATATTCTTAAAAAAAAGTTTAAAATAAATAAAGAATATAATTATTTGTTAACCAACCAATATGTAGCATATCAGACCAATCGACATCAGAATACTCAGCGAAATTGTTAACTTTTTCATATTTTCCGGGACTAAATAAACAGATAAAAAATATTTGTTGAACAAAATATAAAAACTCGTTGATTTTCGGCCCCACAAGCAGCATATAGCGTCAAAACCGCGCGGGTACGGCGCGGCCAAAAAGGGCGCGGGTCATTTTTGATCGTGCCGCCCGCAAAGCCCAAACCTATTGGAGGGGTCGGTTCCTTTGATCTTGCCGACCAAAAACCTATTGGGCTCTTTGAACAAGCCGCCTCAAGCCAAACCCTACCGGATCCTTTGATCCTGCCGCCCGCCCAAAACCAAAACCTATTGGAGGGGATAACCCTTTGATCATGCAGCCACAAAACCAAAACCTGACCCCAAAAGCGAGACAATTCTAACCAAAACCGAGCGGGGTTAAAAAGGCGCGGATTAACACACAAACCAAGCCATCTAATTGCCCCCCAAAACCTATTGGGCCCGTTGCCAAATCCAAAATTCAACTTTTCGCTCTCCCGCCCTCAAGGTCATTTCGTGCCACCTGTCAATCAAATTTTTTCCGCGCACCAAAAATATTCCCTCTCACCTGTCAATCAAACTTTACGTCGCTCAAATTTTTCAACAAAAATTTCGGGCAAATCGATTTCATTTTTGAGACATTTTTAAATAGGGCATAATGTGATAATACATTTCATGAATTTCTTCAATATTTTTTCCTCCCGTTATTACCACCTTGCCCGTCCAAAAAATTAAGGCAGTCAATCTTTTTCCTCTTTTGTAGTTTAGACCACAAAAAATTTCAGGCTCATAAAAACTATTTTTAGGACGAATTTTTCGAAATTCATTTAGATCAATTTCCCGCCCAAAGCTAAAAGAAGGTAACAACATTTTCAATTAAATGTCCTGTGTAAAAGACACTGGGACATCCAGAGAATTTAATAATTTCAACAAATTTTCTTATCGCTTTTTCGCAATCTTCCAAATTTTTGGTTCCCAAACAAATGATTTTTCCAGACCCCCATAATAAAGCAGTGGATTTTATAGGATTTTCAGATTTCAAAATTGCAGCTTTAAATTTTCGGGGATTATACTTAAATTTGCAATCATTAATCGATAATGAAGAGAAGTCAATTTCAACTCCCAAATTAGCGACAGCAACGATATTGACAATGATAGGTTTTTGCATTTTGATACAGTGTACCAAATAATCAATCGATTTTATTCCTTTATATAGGCATACTGATTTAAGCCCTTTCAAGGACGCATTATGATTTGACCAAACATAAAAATAGGTCATGATCACATGACAGACATTTTGAAATTAAAAAAAAAAAGTGATGACTCACAGAAATCATTTCGAATCTGCAAATTATTTTGCAAGCTGTCACCTGTCACTCAAAAATGATTGATGACTCGCAAAATTATTTTGAAATCTGTCACCTGTCAATTAAAAATGATTGATGACTCACAAAATTATTTTGAAATCTGTCACCTGTCAATCAAAATGACGCAAATTATTTCAAAATCTGTCACCTGTCAATCAAAATGATTGATGACCTTCAATATTTTGGTATTTGGCAGACTTATTTCGTAATTTGAGCCAGACAGATTAGTCACGTGACAGGTATTTCGCAATTGTTACGCCCCATTTTCCCCCCTATATAAGGCGTGGATCCTGCCTCCGCATTCACTCTTAACTGAGCAAAACTTTTAAAAATCGCAGCTGCGCATTTTTATTAAAAACTTTTTAAATTTATTAAAATGTCTTCAAAGCGTGTGAACCAATCCGGCGGACCTTCGGCCAAAAAATGGGACTTCCGAACAATTGGGTAAGAAATTAAATAATAAAAATTCTATAAATAAGACCATTTATTTAGAAACAATTTCTCGGAAGAAATGTATAAGTTAAACGATCACCGCACGGAGACTTGCAAGAAATTTGGATTTATGAAGAACATTACTGACTTTACCATCAACCCGGATACGCCGCGCCCGGATGAGCGAATGAGAGATGCAATTGAAGACATGATAAACAAGGCCTTTAAGCGGACGGAGGAGACAATGGGACGAAAAGTGAAAATGTTTGGAGTGACGCTTACGGGATCTGGACTAGGGTACCCGGTCTATTTGCCGTACCGACCCTACCCGCAAAACAACGCGGACGTCGTCATGGAGGAAATTAACAAGTTGGGGCAAAGCGGCGGAGAAAGCGGAGACGACAAACGGACGATCTTACTTTCACGTCCGGTGCAGATGAATGTTACGTGTGTTGCGCTGCCAGCTGGAGAAGGGCCAAAAAATGTTCACAAATTCGACTATGGATTCAAGGAACATCAACGGATACAGTGAGATTGAATTTTTTTTTAAATTAAAAAAAACCAGAAAAAAACAGAAAAAAATTTAAAACAAATTTTTCTAGGGTCAACAATTCCGACAAATTTTGCTTATTTTATGCGCTGGCGGCGGCAAAGAATTATCTGGAAATGCACAAGGATAGTTTCCGACGATTTATGGACAACAATAGTCGTCAGAAGGAGGCAGCACTTGAACTTTTGAATAATTCCGGTGTCAATGATATGGAAAATGCCTATGGACTTGAGCATGTGTCGGCAATTCAGAAATACTGGGTAATAATAATAAAATAATTTTCCAGGAAACTAATTTTTTTTCAGGATCAAACTTTTTCGGGAAAATATCGAATTGCGGCCTTTGAGAAATCCGCTGACCCGAGGAGATCAATTCGCGTGCTTTGGAAGGGCCCGATGGGGCGTGAAGCTGTTGTGCCGATATTTTTGGAGGACAATCACTGGGATGGCCTGAAGAATTACGTGTGCTTTTTCAACAGAGGGAAGAAGTTTTGTATAGACTGCGAATGTTTTTATGACCAAGCCGTTTATCATACTTATGAGTGCAAGGCCAGATGTTATTATTGCAACCGAGTCGGAGGAATGCCATGCATCAAGGAAAGAGGAGTGAAAATTGAATGCCACAAATGCCGCCGCTACTTTTACAACCAACAATGCTACAACTACCATCAAGGACATCAAACGTGCAACATTTGGAAGCGGTGCGTGGAGTGCAACAAAACTTATTTGTTCAATCCGAAGAGTAAACATGAATGTGGGGAGATTTTCTGCCGATCATGCGGAATTAGCCATGACCCGAAGCGTGGATGTTTTATTAAGCCAATCGTGGTCAAAGAGGAAAAGGATATCTACAGGATCGTGGTTTGGGTAGGTCAATATTAAAGCCCCTGGGCAGTAAAATATTTAAAATATTTAGGACTCGGAGACGTCACAGGACAAGATTTATAAGGGAGAGCAAAAGGAACATGTAATCAATTACATTTCGGCGAAGAGTGACGTGCACCGAGTGCTGCGACGACGGAAGCAGGAAGGAGTGTCGGATTTGTGGAATTGAGCGAGAAAAAGACTGGAGCGAAGCGGAAGGACAGGAGCCGACCAAGGAGTTTTTAGAGTGGATTCTGACGGCATTCGATAAGAAGTACAAGACCTACCTATTCGCACATAACGCCGGGAGATTCGATGGACATTTTGTGTTTAACTACCTTTGCCGAGCTGGGAAGAGCCCGATGCCGCTGATTAATGGGCTGAAGATTTACGAATTTATAGTGCAAAACTCGAAGAAACACTCAATGCTGATATGGAGGGACTCATGCCTGCTGATGCCAGTGAAACTTGAAACGATAAAGGCGACATTTAATTTGGACTGCGAGGAGAAGCCGTATTTTCCCGTATTATTACAACAAGAAGGAGAATTACAACACACATCTGCCCCACCTTGCCGCCCATGGAAGACTATTCGCCAGGATCAATGAAGAAGGAAAAGTTCGATAAATTCGAGAAAGTGGTACAACGAGAACAAGGAGACGCCGTTTTATTTGCCCGAGGAGCTGAAGAATTATTGTCGAAACGACACGGAGATTTTGCTGAAGTCGATAATTGAGTTCCGGAGGATCTTGGTCAAGGACATTACGGGAGGGTTTGATCCGCTGCCGAGGAGCTGTACGAATGCGGGTGTTGCAATGAGTATTTTCAAGGCCATGTTTTTACAAGAGGAGGAGTTATCGATTGTGCCGGAGCGGGGATATGAGCGCTGTGACCGGGCCAGCGTGATCGCCATCAAATATTTGGAGTGGAGGAGCAAAAGAGACAATGTGGACATTAAGCATGCGGGCAATGGGCGAGAAGAGCAAGTGGGAAAATACAAATTGGACGGATATATTGAGAATGGGAGCGGCAGAAGGCAAGTGTATTGAAGTTATGGGATTGCTTTTATCCACGGATGTTTGAAATGTTATGACCCGACGGCTCAATTGATTGGAGGACGAGCAGGCGCAAGATTTGTATGATGACACACAGGAGCGGTTGGCTGAGCTGCGGGAAACGCTGGATGTTGAGGAAGTTTGGGTATGTTATAAAAAAATTAATATTTGTAAATAAACATTATTATATTTAAGTGTTGTGAAATTGAGCAAGAGTTGAAAAAGGGACGCTGAGATGAAAGAATTTTTCGAGGATAGAGGGAATGAGAAGGGGCCAATTGATCCGAGGATGGCATATGCTGGAGGGAGGACGGGACCGATGAAGTTATTTGCAAAGGCCGATGAGAAGAAGAAGATTTCCGTCTACGATATTGTGAGCTTGTACCCGGCAGTGAACTACGAAACTGCATATCCTACACGACTGACCCGACATTATTATACCGACGCGAGATGAAATTGACGTGAGCTGGACAAGGCCGGAGGATTTGAAGTATAAGGGGCTGTACAAAGTGAGGGTCAACCCGCCGAAGGGGCTTAGAATACCGGTGCTGCAGTTGAAGTGTAATGAAAGATTATTGTTTCCGTTGTGTTGGAGATGTGCATCGAATTTTAAGAAGGAGAATACGAGATGTGAGCACAAGTGCCCCCATGATGAAGCCCAGAGGAGATATGTTGCCACGTATACAAGTGTTGAATTGGTAAGAAAATTTATATAAATTTGGGTAATTAAAAATTTTATAGGCAAAGGCGTTGGAATGCGGATACACAGTGGACCGATTTTATAGGGCGTGGCATTATGGGGAGGATAACGACGATTTGTTCAAGGGCTATGTCAGATTGTTTTTGAAATTAAAGGAGGAGTCGAGCGGGTTTCCGAAAGGCGTTGAGACAGAAGAGCAGAAGAGGAAATGGGCAGAAGAATATACGGAAAAGTACGGAATTGAGATTGATTTGGAGAAAGTGAAGAAGAATGCGGGCCTGCGGTACATCAGTAAGCTGATGTTGAATAGTTTATGGGTAAGAAAAAATTAGCAAAATTACAAAATTTACTTAAAATTTTAGGGAAAATTTTCAATGAGGAATTCGCTGTGCAAGAATAAGGTTATTGATCAGGCGTCAGAATTTTACGGATTGGTGTGCGACCACAAGATTGAGATTCACGACATTGTTGAGTATTCGGATGGGGCAATTCGTGTGGTTTACAAGGACAAGGAGGATTTCGTCACGGAGCATAGTTCGAGCAATATCATCATAAGTTTATGGTAAGATTAAACTACAAAAATAAAAACATAGTTTGAATTTAAGGACGACAAGTATGGCTCGGCTGAAATTGTTGGAATATATGCAGGAGGCGGAACGGAATGGCGGAGAAATATTGTATACGGATACGGACAGTATATTTGTTGTGCACGATAGGGATGTGGAGCCGATTACGACGGGAAAGTATCTTGGACAGATGAGTGAGGAGTACGGTGGCTACGAAATTGAAGAATTTTGTTGCGGTGGGGCTAAGCAGTATGGGCTGAAGATGAGAAACATGAAGACGGGGGACCTGGACTACGTGATGAAGATTCGAGGGATAACATTTGATGTGGACAATCACAAGACACTGCACTATGAGGCGTTCAAGGAGATGGTGATGAGCTATGGAAAGGAGATGGACCCCGCCTTCTTTGTATACAAAAACGATTTTGGGTAAGTTTTGTTGAATTTTTTTAAACAATTTTAAAATTTATTTTTAGGCCAACGCGGGAGTCGAAGGTCGTCACGAGGGAGAAGCACAAGATGTACATGCCGATATGTCAGAAGGGGATCATCGATGAGGATTTTAATGTTTTGCCATTTGGATTTGATTGATTTCTTTTTTTTTTTGTTGAATAAAGATAAATATAAAAAAATTAAATGATATTGGGACTAGCAGGGGTGGAACGGCCTAAAGCGAAAGCCCACACCTGTTAGCCGCAATATTTTTGTAACAGTTGCAGGGGAAAATAATTTCGATGACCGCTATTTTGGTACATCACTATGCAGGGGAATTGAGGATAATCTAATTTGACTCGGTGTTTTGAGTACAAATGCTGCTCAACTGTTACGCCCAGAAACCCCCGGTATGCAAATAACCTATTTGCACCAATAAAAGTGATGTTGTCCGGCGAAACAAATTGATTATGCCTCAGATGTATGGTGACCAGTGGGTTATTTCTCAGAAAATTAAGGTTTTCAACTCTTCTTCTGTTTAAAATTTGGGCAAGCTCATGGAGCTCACACCTATTAAATTCGCATAAAATTTCAATGAGACTGGTGCACATTTTGCATGGGCGGGCGTATTGTCTCAGTCACTTCCTTATATACTCTTTCATCGTCTGATGAATAAAACACAGAGGAATTTAAAGAATCTTTCTTCTTTTTACCTAACTTCAACTTTTTAATAATGAAAATACAAAGCAATAACATTAACACGTCAAAAGCATATAAAAAATATACCCAAGCATTTGAGCTAGATATCTTTATCGGTTCAAACTCTTTAAATATCATAATGTTGAACTTGTCTGAATTGGAAGCTGAAATTAATTTTGGAAGTATATCGTTAGATCCTAGAGCATGCCGATAAACATTTCCATTGTTGATCAAATAAATCTGATTCTCGACTATTAGGAAATCGGTGTACTCGGAAGGCATTGCACCAATCGGCTCTAAATGTAATTTTTCAAAGTCTTTTTGGCTATCGTGAAGCCATCAGTTCTCAAACGAACTCATGTTGATTTCATCGATTTTGTCATCTCTAATTATGAAGAGCTTTTTTCCGACATGATCAAACCTTAAGTCACCGTTTGGAAAATTTTTAAAGACTTTTTCATAATGACCACGTATGATAGATGTTTCATTTGTGTTAATATTTTTAAAAAGAAGGTATGTGTGTTCATTAAAGTAAAAACATGCCTTGGGTTTCATAACTCTAAAATCGTGGTGTAATTCAAGCTTTGTCGGTCCAATTCTCTCAATAGAAT
This sequence comes from Globodera pallida, assembly GCA_020449905.1. NCBI lineage: Eukaryota > Metazoa > Nematoda > Chromadorea > Rhabditida > Heteroderidae > Globodera > Globodera pallida. The sequence continues at coordinate 500,553 of JAIXHY010000038.1, read as the reverse complement.
TTATCTTCTGAATTGAAATTGTCCATCCCAATCTAAGGTCTCTGCCTATCATACACAATCTATTTTGGTCAAACCCAAACATTCTATCAAGTGTTGAGGGTTTTGAAATTGTAATATATTTATTGTCAAAAAAGTTTGGTCTATCCGTGGAAATTTCCACATTGATTACTTCACCGATGCTTGGAACAAATATTGTGACAAAAATTACTAACGATAACATAGTGATCTAACAAATTTCTTAACTAATAAATCAGCTATTGCGCGAGTCTTATATAAGTTATCCATGACTTTGCAGTATGAAACCCCTGAACAGCGAACAGCCAAAAAATAAATACAAAAATGACCGCATGAATCTGAAAAAGGATGCTGAATAATACGTTCGTTAAACAAAATTTTGTCAAATTGCTTAAGGTAGTCACCCAAATCTTCATTTGAGTGCTCACCCAACGAATCAAAATACTCTATTTGAGTATACGAGCTAACAATGCAGGCCACCCAATGCTCGCCAATTGTGCCAGCCTTGCCCGTATTAGCCACAAAACAATATGGGTATTTTCTGCTCCGAGGTTTGGGAATATTATTGGAGGCGAAAACGCCAATAAAATATTTTTCAGTCGCTTTAATGTTTGTCAAGATACGATTTAGCTGGTTAGAATTCATTAGATGCTTCCGTCACTACTAATAACGCGATTTGCATTGATCGATAATATTGAATCAAATTCTCCCAAAACAATCATCTCATAGCCACCAGCTTTTATAGGTTCAGTAAATTGAACCTTGACACTGGTAGTCCCGTTTCGTATGAGCTCAAATCCTGGGGTGTCATCAAGGGTAGAAGTCATTGGTATTACAAAGAAGCACCAACCACCCAAGAATTTAGACATATTTATTGACATTGTTTTGTCGCCATCATCCATGCCTAGACCGGTGTACATATCAACAAAAGCCCTTACATATTTGCTATTTTTAAAATTAAATGAATATGGTGCTCCGGGAAATGTATACCCATTTGCCTCAATGGTAATCGAACGAATATTTGCATGTTCAAATTTAAAAGGTGAAAGAGCCTTATTACCAGTATAGGCGTCAGTGGAAACAAACCCAATAATCAACCTCCTCGGGACGACGCTTGTAAAAACATTGTGGGATAGGTCGGAAGTACCTTCGGGCAGGAAAAGGCTTCTAATCTCTATTTTTCTCATTGGGTATTTTGCCGGGGTAATCTCCAAATGCTTACTGATAGCATTATTTAATGATTGAGCAACATCAACGGTCTTCACATAAATTCTAATGTCATTTACTCTAATCCGAAATTCATGAGGATTCTGCATCATCTCTTTATCTGGTTTGTAAGGCGGAGCCAAAATTAAAAACTCATCACTATTACGATAAATGCTAAATATTACATCGGAATTATTTAATAGTAAATTGGGTTGCCGCCCCAAATCGAAATTGAGTTTCACCATAGTTTCACAATTAGCGCCGTCTGCAAATCGAGATGCTCTGTTTTTAAATCCCTCATTTTCAAAATTATTCTGATCGGCGTCATCAACATAGTAACAATTTGCTTCATATAATCCCCTCTTTACAACATCAGAAAATCCTAGTTCATTCATCATATATGACCGGTATGCATAATATACGCCCGAATCATATATTTCTACACCGGAAACGCTGATTTTTAGAGTTTTTATAAAGCTGTGGCCAAAGTTTTGAATTACCCCGGCATGCTTGTCAGCGTCGCTAGCGCTTGTAACTGGAATCCAATTATTATTTTGTTTTCTTTCTATTGATGTTGATAGGAATAAACTGGTTTTATTAAGATCACAAAATTGCTGTCCGAAAATAATCTAAAAATATATGAACCAGATTGATTTATAGCGGATAGTGGTAGCAATTCCCGAACGCTGGATTTGTTTATCGCAACATTGGTAGGAGGAATATCGAATAGTGCGAGGCCTCCTTCGAGACCATCTTCACTTGTTTTGTCAATTTTCTTTAAAGTCGCCATCGGCTTTTAATTATTAGATAGGTGATTCTATTTATACCTTTCAAACGAAACTTAATTGATCAATAACCTTTCTTCTATTCCGTTTGCCTTTTCCACATTGCTGGAATTTATTTGATAGATTTTCAAGCCCCTGTTTTGAATGCTGCCTAAGGGCGTCTTTTAAATCTTTACCTTGGGCCATATCACCTAAAACCCTTTGGCCTGCGGCTATTCCTTCGTTTCCTGCAGCTGTTGCAATATTTTTAGCTATTGGCGTTAAGAAGCGAACAACATTGTCGAGGAATCCAAATCCTCGCTGATATTTGCTTCCGACAAAATATTGTTTTTGTCCTCTTCCTACTTGAGTTTCTAAAAATAATGACCAATCCACCGACTGAGGATCAAAGAATACATGTGTCATTTTTAAAATAGAGATTTCTTAAAATGTAAGGTGAGAATACAAGTTCCCCAATGAAATTTCACTAATTCTCCAAACGGTGTATAAATTTCTACAGAAATTTCGGCGATTCGTTTTGATTGTAAACGATGAAAATACTCGGTGCTATATATAACCTCGTTTATTGATCCCGGATCTCCAACAACATTAATGATTCGTAAAAGCGGCGCCAATCGGTTGCCTATTATGGTGTTTTCCACCAGATTCGGTGCATAAATATATATCTGTCTTACTCCACCTGTCAAATCTGGCATATAAGGAGCCTCATCACCATGATACAGCTGCAGTTTTTTAAACCCTAATACATAGGCTAAATGTTCTGACAACTCGATATGTGGGATGGCGGCATCTAGATGAACAATAAATTTCTGATCAACAGTGTCATACCTAAATTCTATAGGCCTAGGCGGGGGTTTACCGAAAACTTCTGCGATAGATATTTTTGGTTCGGGTATCAGCTCTGCAGAAAAATTTTCCCCTTCTTGCACTTCTTTTGGCTCTTCAATTTCCTCATCAGTTGTTGGATTTGTTTCTTCTTTCTGTGTACCTGTTATTACGTCGGATTCTTCTCTCTGTGACTCGATTGGATCAATTTCGTGCTGCTGCGGTGCTTCTTTATTCTGATCTTCTGATTCGGTATGTGTTTGTGGCTGTAAGAAATCCCCGATCGACTTATTTACTCTTGTTACAAGTCCGGCAAATCCCTCTTCAGTAGTATTTGCATGCTCTCTAACTATTTCCAGCTGCTTGGTTTTTACATTTCTTGTAGCAACTTTTGCTTTTTCTGAAAATTTTTTCGCTCCCTTAAGATCTTGCTTAGCTACACATTCTAGTGTACTATTTTGAGCACCTTCAACATCTTTTGAAAGTGTGTTAATTTCCTCAAACAATGATTCAAATTTGGTACTCTTTTCTGCTAATTTCTCGAACAACTCCTTCACACCCGGAGCTTCGAGTGAGTTTGAACTCAATTCTTTTGATTGTGCCATAAGACGCCTTGTTTGCGTTATTATATTGTTAGGTCTGGTCGGAATTGAATAATTTAATGTTTGCAATAAATGTCGCGGGTTCATGAACCAATTCGCGGATTCTAAAGTTTCCTTTAGGATTCTTATCGCTAAAGTATTATTCACCGCTAGCTTTAGGAAAAAGCGTCTGGTCGGAATTGAATAATTTAATGTTTGCAATAAATGTCGCGGGTTCATGAACCAATTCGCGGATTCTAAAGTTTCCTTTAGGATTCTTATCGCTAAACTATTATTCTCAGCTAGTTTTAGGAAAAAGGGTCTGGTCGGAATTGAATAATTTAATGTTTGCAATAAATGTCGCGGGTTCATGAACCAATTCGCGGATTCTAAAGTTTCCTTTAGGATTCTTATCGCTAAAGTATTATTCTCCGCTAGTTTTAGGAAAAAGGGTCTGGTCGGAATTGAATAATTTAATGTATGCAATAAATGTCGCGGGTTCATGAACCGATTCGCGGATTCTAAAGTTTCCTTTAGGATTCTTATCGCTAAAGTATTATTCACCGCTAGCTTTAGGAAAAAGCGTCTGGTCGGAATTGAATAATTTAATGTTTGCAATAAATGTCGCGGGTTCATGAACCAATTCGCGGATTCTAAAGTTTCCTTTAGGATTCTTATCGCTAAACTATTATTCTCCGCTAGTTTTAGGAAAAAGTGTCTGGTCGGAATTGAATAATTTAATGTATGCAATAAATGGCGCGGGTTCATAATCAATTCGCGGATTCTAAAGTTTCCTTTAGGATTCTTATCGCTAAACTATTATTCTCCGCTAGTTTTAGGAAAAAGGGTCTGGTCGGAATTGAATAATTTAATGTTTGCAATAAATGTCGCGGGTTCATGAACCAATTCGCGGATTCTAAAGTTTCCTTTAGGATTCTTATCGCTAAACTATTATTCACCGCTAGCTTTAGGAAAAAGCGTCTGGTCGGAATTGAATAATTTAATGTTTGCAATAAATGTCGCGGGTTCATGAACCTATTCGCGGATTCTAAAGTTTCCTTTAGGATTCTTATCGCTAAACTATTATTCTCAGCTAGTATTAGGAAAAAGGGTCTGGTCGGAATTGAATAATTTAATGTTTGCAATAAATGTCGCGGGTTCATGAACCGATTCGCGGATTCTAAAGTTTCCTTTAGGATTCTTATCGCTAAAGTATTATTCACCGCTAGCTTTAGGAAAAAGCGTCTGGTCGGAATTGAATAATTTAATGTTTGCAATAAATGTCGCGGGTTCATGAACCAATTCGCGGATTCTAAAGTTTCCTTTAGGATTCTTATCGCTAAACTATTATTCTCAGCTAGTTTTAGGAAAAAGGGTCTGGTCGGAATTGAATAATTTAATGTTTGCAATAAATGTCGCGGGTTCATGAACCAATTCGCGGATTCTAAAGTTTCCTTTAGGATTCTTATCGCTAAAGTATTATCCACCGCTAGCTTTAGGAAAAAGCGTCTGGTCGGAATTGAATAATTTAATGTTTGCAATAAATGTCGCGGGTTCATGAACCAATTCGCGGATTCTAAAGTTTCCTTTAGGATTCTTATCGCTAAACTATTATTCTCCGCTAGTTTTAGGAAAAAGTGTCTGGTCGGAATTGAATAATTTAATGTATGCAATAAATGTCGTGGGTTCATAATCAAATCGCGGATTCTAAAGATTCCTTTAGGATTCTTATCGCTAAACTATTATTCTCCGCTAGTTAGGAAAAAGGGTCTGGTCGGAATTGAATAATTTAATGTATGCAATAAATGGCGCGGGTTCATAATCAATTCGCGGATTCTAAAGTTTCCTTTAGGATTCTTATCGCTAAACTATTATTCTCCGCTAGTTTTAGGAAAAAGGGTCTGGTCGGAATTGAATAATTTAATGTTTGCAATAAATGTCGCGGGTTCATGAACCAATTCGCGGATTCTAAAGTTTCCTTTAGGATTCTTATCGCTAAACTATTATTCTCCGCTAGCTTTATGAAAAAGTGTCTGGTCGGAATTGAATAATTTAATGTTTGCAATAAATGTCGCGGGTTCATGAACCAATTCGCGGATTCAAAAGTTTCCTTTAGGATTCTTATCGCTAAAGTATTATTCACCGCTAGCTTTAGGAAAAAGGGTCTGGTCGGAATTGAATAATTTAATGTTTGCAATAAATGTCGCGGGTTCATGAACCAATTCGCGGATTCTAAAGTTTCCTTTAGGATTCTTATCGCTAAACTATTATTCTCAGCTAGTTTTAGGAAAAAGGGTCTGGTCGGAATTGAATAATTTAATGTTTGCAATAAATGTCGCGGGTTCATGAACCAATTCGCGGATTCTAAAGTTCCGTCAGACTTTTTCCCCTTTTGTAGTTTAGACCACAAAAAATTTCAGGCTCATAAAAACTATTTTTAGGACGAATTTTTCGAAATTCATTTAGATCAATTTCCCGCCCAAAGCTAAAAGAGGTAACAACATTTTCAATTAAATGTCCTGTGTAAAAAACACTGGGACATCCAGAGAATTTAATAATTTCAACAAATTTTCTTATCGCTTTTTCGCAATCTTCCAAATTTTTGGTGCCCAAACAAATTATTTTTCCCGATTCCCATAATAAAGCAGTGGATTTTATAGGATTTTCAGATTTTAAAATTGCTGCCTTAAATTTTCGGGGATTATACTTATATTTGCAATCATCAATCGATAATGAAGAGAAATCAATCTCAACTCCCAAATTAGCGACAGCAACGATATTGACAATGATAGGTTTTTGCATTTTGATACAGTGTACCAAATAATCAATCGATTTTATTCCTTTATATAGGCATACCAATTTATATATATTAAGGACGCATTATGTAAAATAAGTCATGATCACATGGCAGACATTTGGAAATCAGATATTGATGACTCACAAATCATTTCGAAATCAAGAATGATTGATGACCTTGAATAATTTTGAAATCTGTCACCTGTCAATCAAAATGATTAATGACTCACAAATAATTTTGCAAGCTGTCACCTGTCAATCAGAAATCATTTCGAATCTGCAAATTATTTTGCAAGCTGTCACCTGTCAATCAAAATGACGCAAATTATTACGAAATCTGTCACCTGTCAATCAAAATGATTGATGACCTTCAATATTTTGGTATTTGGCAGACTTATTTCGTAATTTGAGCCAGACAGATTAGTCACGTGACAGGTATTTCGCAATTGTTACGCCCCATTTTCCCCCTATATAAGGCGTGGATCCTGCCTCCGCATTCACTCTTAACTGAGCAAAACTTTTAAAAATCGCAGCTGCGCATTTTTATTAAAAACTTTTTAAATTTATTAAAATGTCTTCAAAGCGTGTGAACCAATCCGGCGGACCTTCGGCCAAAAAATGGGACTTCCGAACAATTGGGTAAGAAATTAAATAATAAAAATTCTATAAATAAGACCATTTATTTAGAAACAATTTCTCGGAAGAAATGTATAAGTTAAACGATCACCGCACGGAGACTTGCAAGAAGTATGGATTTATGAAGAACATTACTGACTTTACCATCAACCCGGATACGCCGCGCCCGGATGAGCGAATGAGAGATGCAATTGAAGACATGATAAACAAGGCCTTTAAGCGGACGGAGGAGACAATGGGACGAAAAGTGAAAATGTTTGGAGTGACGCTTACGGGATCTGGACTTGGGTACCCGGTCTATTTGCCGTACCGACCCTACCCGCAAAACAACGCGGACGTCGTCATGGAGGAAATTAACAAGTTGGGGCAAAGCGGCGGAGAAAGCGGAGACGACAAGCGGACTATTTTACTTTCTCGTCCGGTGCAGATGAATGTTACGTGTGTTGCGCTGCCAGCTGGAGAAGGGCCAAGAAATGTTCATAAATTTGACTACGGGTTCAAGGAGCATCAGCGGATACAGTGAGTTAAATTTTTATTTTATTAAAAAAAAAAAAGAAAAAATAAAACCAAAAATTTCAGGGTCAACAACAACGACAAATTATGTTTATTTTATGCGTTGGCGGCGGCGAAAAATTATCTGGAGGTTGACAGATTTGCGTTTAATCGTTTTATGAAAAACATGGTGCGGCAAAAGGAGGCAGCATTTGAATTAATGCGCAAATCGGGAATCAGCGATGTGGGAAATAGTTATGGAGTTGAGCATTTGTCGGCAATTCAGAAATATTGGGTAATAATAATAAAATAATATTTCAGAAAAATAATAATTCTTTCAGGATCAAACTTTTCCGGGAAAATATCGTATTGCGGCCTTTGAGAAATCCGCTGACCCGAGGAGATCAATTCGCGTGCTTTGGAAGGGGCCGATGGGGCGTCAAGCTGTTGTGCCAATATTTTTGGAGGACAATCATTGGGACGGACTGAAGAATTACGTGTGCTTTTTCAACAAAGGGAGACATTTTTGTATCGACTGTGAATGTTTCTATGACAAAGATGTCAAACATACGTATGAATGCAAGGCTAGATGTTACTATTGCAACCGAGTCGGAGGAATGCCATGCACCAAGGAAAGAGGAGTGAAAATTGAATGCCCCAAATGTCGCCGATTCTTCTACAACCAACAATGCTACAATTACCATCAAGGACATGAGACTTGCAACATTTGGAAGCGGTGCGTAGAGTGCAACAAGACTTATCAATTCAGCCCGAAGAGTAAACACGAATGTGGAGAGACTTTCTGCCGAACATGTGAATTTGCCACGACCCGAAGCGTGGATGTTTAGTTAAGCCGATCGTGGTCAAAGAGGAAAAGGATATCTACAGGATTGTGGTTTGGGTAGGTCAATATTAAACCCCTGGGCAGTAAAATATTTAAAATTTAGGACTCGGAGACGTCACAGGACAAGATTTATAAGGGAGAGCAAAAGGAACATGTAATCAATTACATTTCGGCGAAAGTGACGTGCACCGAGTGCTGCGACGACGGAAGCAGGAAGGAGTGTCGGATTTGTGGAATTGAGCGAGAAAAAGACTGGAGCGAAGCGGAAGGACAGGAGCCGACCAAGGAGTTTTTAGAGTGGATTCTGACGGCATTTGATAAGAAGTACAAGACCTACCTATTCGCACATAACGCCGGGAGATTCGATGGACATTTTGTGTTTAACTACCTTTGCCGAGCTGGGAAGAGCCCGATGCCGCTGATTAATGGGCTGAAGATTTACGAATTTATAGTGCAAAACTCGAAGAAACACTCAATGCTGATATGGAGGGACTCATGCCTGCTGATGCCAGTGAAACTTGAAACGATAAAGGCGACATTTAATTTGGACTGCGAGGATAAGCCGTTTTTCCCGTATTATTACAACAAGAAGGAAAATTACAACACACATCTGCCCCACTTGCCGCCCATGGAAGACTATTCGCCAGGATCAATGAAGAAGGAAAAGTTCGACAAATTTGAGAAGTGGTACAACGCGAACAAGGAGACGCCGTTTTATTTGCCAGAGGAGCTGAAGAATTATTGCCAAAACGACACGTAGATTTTGCTGAAATCGATAATTGAGTTCCGGAGGATATTGGTCAAGGACATTACGGGAGGGTTTGATCCGTTGCCGAGGAGCTGTACGAATGCGGGCGTGGCAATGAGTATTTTCAAGGCCATGTTTTTACAAGAGGAGGAGTTATCGATTGTGCCGGAGCGGGGATATGAGCGCTGTGACCGGGCCAGCGTGATTGCCATCAAATATTTGGAGTGGAGGAGCAAAAGAGACAATGTGGACATTAAGCATGCGGGCAATGGGCGAGAAGAGCAAGTGGGAAAATACAAATTGGATGGATATATTGAGGCTGGGAGCGGCAGAGGCAAATGTATTGAAGTTATGGGATGCTTTATCCACGGATGTTTGAAATGTTATGACCCGACGGCTCAGCTGATTGGAGGACGAGCAGCGCAAGATTTGTATGATGACACACAGGAGCGGTTGGCTGAGCTGCGGGAAACGCTGGATGTTGAGGAAGTTTGGGTATGTTTAAAAATTTTGTTTTTTGTGTAAATTCAATAATTTAAGTGTTGTGAAATTGAGCAAGAGTTGAAAAAGGACGCTGAGATGAAAGAATTTTTCGAGGATAGAGGGAACGAGAAGGGGCCAATTGATCCGAGGATGGCATATGCGGGAGGGAGGACGGGACCGATGAAGTTATTTGCAAAGGCCGATGAGAAGAAGAAGATTTCCGTCTACGATATTGTGAGCTTGTACCCGGCAGTGAACTACGAAACTGCATATCCTACACGACTGCCCGACATTATTATACCGACGCGAGATGAAATTGACGTGAGCTGGACAAGGCCGGAGGATTTGAAGTATAAGGGGCTGTACAAAGTGAGGGTCAACCCGCCGAAGGGGCTTAGAATACCGGTGCTGCAGTTGAAGTGTAATGAAAGATTATTGTTTCCGTTGTGTTGGAGATGTGCATCGAATTTTAAGAAGGAGAATACGAGATGTGAGCACAAGTGCCCCCATGATGAAGCCCAGAGGAGATATGTTGCCACGTATACAAGTGTTGAATTGGTAAGAAAATTTATATAAATTTGGGTAATTAAAAATTTTATAGGCAAAGGCGTTGGAATGCGGATACACAGTGGACCGATTTTATAGGGCGTGGCATTATGGGGAGGATAACGACGATTTGTTCAAGGGCTATGTCAGATTGTTTTTGAAATTAAAGGAGGAGTCGAGCGGGTTTCCGAAAGGCGTTGAGACAGAAGAGCAGAAGAGGAAATGGGCAGAAGAATATACGGAAAAGTACGGAATTGAGATTGATTTGGAGAAAGTGAAGAAGAATGCGGGCCTGCGGTACATCAGTAAGCTGATGTTGAATAGTTTATGGGTAAGAAAAAATTAGCAAAATTACAAAATTTACTTAAAATTTTAGGGAAAATTTTCAATGAGGAATTCGCTGTGCAAGAATAAGGTTATTGATCAGGCGTCAGAATTTTACGGATTGGTGTGCGACCACAAGATTGAGATTCACGACATTGTTGAGTATTCGGATGGGGCAATTCGTGTGGTTTACAAGGACAAGGAGGATTTCGTCACGGAGCATAGTTCGAGCAATATCATCATAAGTTTATGGTAAGATTAAACTACAAAAATAAAAACATAGTTTGAATTTAAGGACGACAAGTATGGCTCGGCTGAAATTGTTGGAATATATGCAGGAGGCGGAACGGAATGGCGGAGAAATATTGTATACGGATACGGACAGTATATTTGTTGTGCACGATAGGGATGTGGAGCCGATTACGACGGGAAAGTATCTTGGACAGATGAGTGAGGAGTACGGTGGCTACGAAATTGAAGAATTTTGTTGCGGTGGGGCTAAGCAGTATGGGCTGAAGATGAGAAACATGAAGACGGGGGACCTGGACTACGTGATGAAGATTCGAGGGATAACATTTGATGTGGACAATCACAAGACACTGCACTATGAGGCGTTCAAGGAGATGGTGATGAGCTATGGAAAGGAGATGGACCCCGCCTTCTTTGTATACAAAAACGATTTTGGGTAAGTTTTGTTGAATTTTTTTAAACAATTTTAAAATTTATTTTTAGGCCAACGCGGGAGTCGAAGGTCGTCACGAGGGAGAAGCACAAGATGTACATGCCGATATGTCAGAAGGGGATCATCGATGAGGATTTTAATGTTTTGCCATTTGGATTTGATTGATTTCTTTTTTTTTTTTGTTGAATAAAGATAAATATAAAAAAATTAAATGATATTGGGACTAGCAGGGGTGGAACGGCCTAAAGCGAAAGCCCACACCTGTTAGCCGCAATATTTTTGTAACAGTTGCAGGGGAAAATAATTTCGATGACCGCTATTTTGGTACATCACTATGCAGGGGAATTGAGGATAATCTAATTTGACTCGGTGTTTTGAGTACAAATGCTGCTCAACTGTTACGCCCAGAAACCCCCGGTATGCAAATAACCTATTTGCACCAATAAAAGTGATGTTGTCCGGCGAAACAAATTGATTATGCCTCAGATGTATGGTGACCAGTGGGTTATTTCTCAGAAAATTAAGGTTTTCAACTCTTCTTCTGTTTAAAATTTGGGCAAGCTCATGGAGCTCACACCTATTAAATTCGCATAAAATTTCAATGAGACTGGTGCACATTTTGCATGGGCGGGCGTATTGTCTCAGTCACTTCCTTATATACTCTTTCATCGTCTGATGAATAAAACACAGAGGAATTTAAAGAATCTTTCTTCTTTTTACCTAACTTCAACTTTTTAATAATGAAAATACAAAGCAATAACATTAACACGTCAAAAGCATATAAAAAATATACCCAAGCATTTGAGCTAGATATCTTTATCGGTTCAAACTCTTTAAATATCATAATGTTGAACTTGTCTGAATTGGAAGCTGAAATTAATTTTGGAAGTATATCGTTAGATCCTAGAGCATGCCGATAAACATTTCCATTGTTGATCAAATAAATCTGATTCTCGACTATTAGGAAATCGGTGTACTCGGAAGGCATTGCACCAATCGGCTCTAAATGTAATTTTTCAAAGTCTTTTTGGCTATCGTGAAGCCATCAGTTCTCAAACGAACTCATGTTGATTTCATCGATTTTGTCATCTCTAATTATGAAGAGCTTTTTTCCGACATGATCAAACCTTAAGTCACCGTTTGGAAAATTTTTAAAGACTTTTTCATAATGACCACGTATGATAGATGTTTCATTTGTGTTAATATTTTTAAAAAGAAGGTATGTGTGTTCATTAAAGTAAAAACATGCCTTGGGTTTCATAACTCTAAAATCGTGGTGTAATTCAAGCTTTGTCGGTCCAATTCTCTCAATAGAATTTATCTTCTGAATTGAAATTGTCCATCCCAATCTAAGGTCTCTGCCTATCATACACAATCTATTTTGGTCAAACCCAAACATTCTATCAAGTGTTGAGGGTTTTGAAATTGTAATATATTTATTGTCAAAAAAGTTTGGTCTATCCGTGGAAATTTCCACATTGATTACTTCACCGATGCTTGGAACAAATATTGTGACAAAAATTACTAACGATAACATAGTGATCTAACAAATTTCTTAACTAATAAATCAGCTATTGCGCGAGTCTTATATAAGTTATCCATGACTTTGCAGTATGAAACCCCTGAACAGCGAACAGCCAAAAAATAAATACAAAAATGACCGCATGAATCTGAAAAAGGATGCTGAATAATACGTTCGTTAAACAAAATTTTGTCAAATTGCTTAAGGTAGTCACCCAAATCTTCATTTGAGTGCTCACCCAACGAATCAAAATACTCTATTTGAGTATACGAGCTAACAATGCAGGCCACCCAATGCTCGCCAATTGTGCCAGCCTTGCCCGTATTAGCCACAAAACAATATGGGTATTTTCTGCTCCGAGGTTTGGGAATATTATTGGAGGCGAAAACGCCAATAAAATATTTTTCAGTCGCTTTAATGTTTGTCAAGATACGATTTAGCTGGTTAGAATTCATTAGATGCTTCCGTCACTACTAATAACGCGATTTGCATTGATCGATAATATTGAATCAAATTCTCCCAAAACAATCATCTCATAGCCACCAGCTTTTATAGGTTCAGTAAATTGAACCTTGACACTGGTAGTCCCGTTTCGTATGAGCTCAAATCCTGGGGTGTCATCAAGGGTAGAAGTCATTGGTATTACAAAGAAGCACCAACCACCCAAGAATTTAGACATATTTATTGACATTGTTTTGTCGCCATCATCCATGCCTAGACCGGTGTACATATCAACAAAAGCCCTTACATATTTGCTATTTTTAAAATTAAATGAATATGGTGCTCCGGGAAATGTATACCCATTTGCCTCAATGGTAATCGAACGAATATTTGCATGTTCAAATTTAAAAGGTGAAAGAGCCTTATTACCAGTATAGGCGTCAGTGGAAACAAACCCAATAATCAACCTCCTCGGGACGACGCTTGTAAAAACATTGTGGGATAGGTCGGAAGTACCTTCGGGCAGGAAAAGGCTTCTAATCTCTATTTTTCTCATTGGGTATTTTGCCGGGGTAATCTCCAAATGCTTACTGATAGCATTATTTAATGATTGAGCAACATCAACGGTCTTCACATAAATTCTAATGTCATTTACTCTAATCCGAAATTCATGAGGATTCTGCATCATCTCTTTATCTGGTTTGTAAGGCGGAGCCAAAATTAAAAACTCATCACTATTACGATAAATGCTAAATATTACATCGGAATTATTTAATAGTAAATTGGGTTGCCGCCCCAAATCGAAATTGAGTTTCACCATAGTTTCACAATTAGCGCCGTCTGCAAATCGAGATGCTCTGTTTTTAAATCCCTCATTTTCAAAATTATTCTGATCGGCGTCATCAACATAGTAACAATTTGCTTCATATAATCCCCTCTTTACAACATCAGAAAATCCTAGTTCATTCATCATATATGACCGGTATGCATAATATACGCCCGAATCATATATTTCTACACCGGAAACGCTGATTTTTAGAGTTTTTATAAAGCTGTGGCCAAAGTTTTGAATTACCCCGGCATGCTTGTCAGCGTCGCTAGCGCTTGTAACTGGAATCCAATTATTATTTTGTTTTCTTTCTATTGATGTTGATAGGAATAAACTGGTTTTATTAAGATCACAAAATTGCTGTCCGAAAATAATCTAAAAATATATGAACCAGATTGATTTATAGCGGATAGTGGTAGCAATTCCCGAACGCTGGATTTGTTTATCGCAACATTGGTAGGAGGAATATCGAATAGTGCGAGGCCTCCTTCGAGACCATCTTCACTTGTTTTGTCAATTTTCTTTAAAGTCGCCATCGGCTTTTAATTATTAGATAGGTGATTCTATTTATACCTTTCAAACGAAACTTAATTGATCAATAACCTTTCTTCTATTCCGTTTGCCTTTTCCACATTGCTGGAATTTATTTGATAGATTTTCAAGCCCCTGTTTTGAATGCTGCCTAAGGGCGTCTTTTAAATCTTTACCTTGGGCCATATCACCTAAAACCCTTTGGCCTGCGGCTATTCCTTCGTTTCCTGCAGCTGTTGCAATATTTTTAGCTATTGGCGTTAAGAAGCGAACAACATTGTCGAGGAATCCAAATCCTCGCTGATATTTGCTTCCGACAAAATATTGTTTTTGTCCTCTTCCTACTTGAGTTTCTAAAAATAATGACCAATCCACCGACTGAGGATCAAAGAATACATGTGTCATTTTTAAAATAGAGATTTCTTAAAATGTAAGGTGAGAATACAAGTTCCCCAATGAAATTTCACTAATTCTCCAAACGGTGTATAAATTTCTACAGAAATTTCGGCGATTCGTTTTGATTGTAAACGATGAAAATACTCGGTGCTATATATAACCTCGTTTATTGATCCCGGATCTCCAACAACATTAATGATTCGTAAAAGCGGCGCCAATCGGTTGCCTATTATGGTGTTTTCCACCAGATTCGGTGCATAAATATATATCTGTCTTACTCCACCTGTCAAATCTGGCATATAAGGAGCCTCATCACCATGATACAGCTGCAGTTTTTTAAACCCTAATACATAGGCTAAATGTTCTGACAACTCGATATGTGGGATGGCGGCATCTAGATGAACAATAAATTTCTGATCAACAGTGTCATACCTAAATTCTATAGGCCTAGGCGGGGGTTTACCGAAAACTTCTGCGATAGATATTTTTGGTTCGGGTATCAGCTCTGCAGAAAAATTTTCCCCTTCTTGCACTTCTTTTGGCTCTTCAATTTCCTCATCAGTTGTTGGATTTGTTTCTTCTTTCTGTGTACCTGTTATTACGTCGGATTCTTCTCTCTGTGACTCGATTGGATCAATTTCGTGCTGCTGCGGTGCTTCTTTATTCTGATCTTCTGATTCGGTATGTGTTTGTGGCTGTAAGAAATCCCCGATCGACTTATTTACTCTTGTTACAAGTCCGGCAAATCCCTCTTCAGTAGTATTTGCATGCTCTCTAACTATTTCCAGCTGCTTGGTTTTTACATTTCTTGTAGCAACTTTTGCTTTTTCTGAAAATTTTTTCGCTCCCTTAAGATCTTGCTTAGCTACACATTCTAGTGTACTATTTTGAGCACCTTCAACATCTTTTGAAAGTGTGTTAATTTCCTCAAACAATGATTCAAATTTGGTACTCTTTTCTGCTAATTTCTCGAACAACTCCTTCACACCCGGAGCTTCGAGTGAGTTTGAACTCAATTCTTTTGATTGTGCCATAAGACGCCTTGTTTGCGTTATTATATTGTTAGCTTTTTGGACATATCCTTGAGTCTCTCTCCAGGCTCAATTGGATGCTCTTTTAGCAGAGTCTATTTGCTTATCTGTGCCCTCTTCTTTAGATTTTGCCTCTCTTTTTCTTCTCACTTTTCGCAAATCATAATAATGAGAAAATGCTTCATTAATTTTCTTTTCTAGCCCTCTTGCGGTTTTAAAGTTCATATCTGGTAGGTATATTTTTAAACCTTCCGTCTTCCCTTTTTCAAAGACGTTAATAAATTCTCTTCCCTCTATTCCGAGAGCTGTGAACGAATAGGGATAAATTATTGAAGAAAGGGCAACTGACCAGCTTGTGTCTAATTCTAATGTTTCTGGTAGTCTTACAATAAACTTTGAGGTTTTGTTTCCTGAAACGGGTGTATTTGATGGTAATACAATATAAAAATCATCCATTATTTTACTAAATCTGAATCTTTTACCCAACTATTAAATTTTTCAGAATATCCTTTCCACCTTACAAAATGCTCTTTAATTCCTTTCCTAACGCGCGTTTTTATAACCTCTGCAATTTTAAAAATATCTTCTTTGGACTTTACAAGTTCTTGATTATAAAAAATACCCTTGATTAGATTATCGTCAAAATCTGCAATGCGATATGAGACTGGATTTGTTGGATTAACAACGGAAATTTTGAACAATTCCTCGGTAAAATTCGGATAATAACCTTTTGTAAATGTTCCTTTTTCTTTTGTAATGCGAACGATATCACCTCTTTTAAATTTATTCTTAATTGGTATCATATGTTCCTTATATAACTTCTCCCATAGTGCTCTGGCATTTTCAAAATTTACGGAGGTTGGTTTCATCCCCGTTGTTCGGTGAACACTATTATTTAGATTTTTAACAATTTCATCTATAACATCAATCCATCTACGGGTGTCGTTCTGGGTAAAGTACTTATAGAGACGCTCTTTTATTGTACGATTAGCCCTTTCCACAACGCCTGCATGGAGGTGTGGGCTATGCATTACCCTTTTATTACATCTTTATCCTCAAAATATCTTTTCATTTTATTTGCCTGAAATTCAAGCCCGCTATCGCTATACAATTTATTTGGTAAAACCTTGGCCTTTTTGAATATTGTTTCAAACGCCTCTATCATATCTTCACTCCTCTTTGATTTGACCGGGGCAACAAAAAGCATTCGACTCAGAACCTCTATGCAGACTAATAAATATTTATATCCGTTGTTATATTGTTTTAATTGGTCAAAAATACAAAGGTCGCATTGCCAATCGGTATGAAAACCGGTAGGTATTGTTTTTAGTTTTGGAAATCTTTTTCTAATAGGTTTATGGAGAGTGTAAGTTTTCTGTTTTTCGAGAAAATTGGTAACATATTTATTTTTGGATTTACCTTTCTTGCTTCTTCTAAAATTTTATTTACCCCCGCAAAACTTGCTGGGGATTTGAGATCGTAATAAACTTTTGATATAATTTTATCTATAGCCTTGCCCATATTGTTGGTTTAAAAAGCTTCTTTTCTCGAAGGATACCGATTGTTTTTATAGGTTTCAACCTTACAACAACTTTTTTACCCTCCCCCCACATGTCGCTTGACTTGCCAACCATTTCTCGTATTGTCGGATCTTTTAAGAGCCGGTCCTTTAAAAATTTTGCTCCCCTTGGTGTTTCTTTTTTCCCACCGACAAGATACATCAAAACATCCTTATAATTACTATCATCAATTGGTCGATTTCTATTAGATTGAACTTTGCCCATTGCCGTTATTTTAAATGTATCCTTGTTTTTAGATACATAATTCACTAGTTCGTTCAAAAAGTCTGGATGAATTAACGATGTTGTTTGAAATTTTTCAGGCGTTTTAAAAATTGGAGATGATAGAGTAGAAGGCGGTAATTGGGATACGTCTTGGTCCATTTGGGGTGGAGCTTGCTGCTCAGAAGGTTCCGGCATGCTTTTGAGCCTTATTCTAGGAACAATGGCCTTTCTTGGCTCTTCGGTCATCTGGGTTTTTGGCTGACTAACTCCCAAATACGGTGCAATATTTGGTGATGGGGTTTGATTTTCAATAATCACCTTTTGTGGTCGATTTTCTGTCATTTCTTTTAACATCCGTCTTTCCTTATAAAGCCAGTTATGTTTACTCGCTTTAATATCTTCTTTAATTGTTGTATCGTCTAAATTCTGTCTGATTTTTGCATCTAGCATTGATTTTTCATTTTGAAGATAATCTCCGCCCTGGATGGCACTTAACAGTGCATAATATTCCGTTTCGGGAACCATTAACATTTTCTTTGCAAATTTCATGATGTAATTTTTTCTAATAAATGTTGCGCTAGAACACTTAAAACTGGAATTAAAACTGCTCCTAGTGCTATTCCACTTCCCTGTTGTAGCTTTTTTCTTGCTGTTTTTTCAGTTTTTGATTTGGCAATGGCTCGATAAAAATCAGCGTACTGAACAAGCCTTTGTTTTTGTCTTTTATTAAGTTTGAATGTAAAACTCAAAATGTTTGCACAAATTTCAACAATTGCCAAAATTTGATCAGTAGTTGCCGTTTCGATTAAATTATTCTTCTTTTGATCGGATCTGGTAGAGGCAAGCTTTTTTAAAAATGCTGTATTCTCCTTTACGTGAGAGCTAAATTGGTACATTTTCATATTTTCCGACATTTAATTTCCTTTTATAGATTTTTATTCATTGGGTAAATATACTTCTAAAATTTCGCCTGGAAATATTTTGCTAGATAATCTAAATTCTTCATCCGCGTTTGGGTGCATATTAATTACAAGATAGCTGAATTGATTACTGGTTGCGTTGTTATATGTCTCCATAAAGTAATTCATTCTTTTGGGAAACAGTTGTGAGCCTACAGTTCTTACCTGAAGTTGTCCTGATGGGTTTCGCATCAAGACGAGATAATGAGCATTTGCTCTTGCGGTTTTTATATCCTTACCATATAAGCTTTGGGTAACGAAAATTATGCTAACGTTCCAATTATGAGATCCCCTAGTGAATAGCAAATCAAGAAAATTATTTTTTACGTTAAGCATTAAATCGTCAAGAATAAGTAACAACGGTTTAGCTTGCTCTTTTATCATTTTCAAATCTGGAATTCCATTGTGTGTCTCGATACCCTGCCCAATTAACCCCAAAATACTATCGTTCATTTCACCATAACAATATAAAATCTTATTTGGAACGGGATCAATTAATTCTTTATAATATTTCAAAAATTTCAAAAGCCATTGGGTTTTACCGCTTCCGGTAGCCCCTGAGAGAATTAGTGTAAAAGGTCCACTAAACATTTTTTCTTTTTTTTTGTTATTTATTTGTTATTTATTTATTATTATTATTATTTATAGGGATGGTCCCTCACATTGTGTATCGACTGAAATTTGAGCGAAGAAAAGTTTGATTGACAGGTGAAATTTTTGGTGCGCGGGGAAAGTTTGATCGACAGTAGAGTGCGGTGCAGGACCGGATCCTGAGCAGGATTTTTCAGGATCCTGTCCGGAATCCTGTATTTTTCAGCCATATCAGGATTAGCAGGATCCTGAATTTTACAGGATTAATCCTGAGGATCCGGTCCTGTAAAAAATTTTGAGTTCAATCCTGTTACAGGATCCGGAAATTCGAATTTGTGGGCAGGATCCTGTAATCATAGCAGTTTGCATATAATGATATGGTGGTGTAGTGGTGAGTGGTGCGGGCTAATGTGATCCTATAGGTCGAGGTTCGGATCCCTACGGTGTTTATGGTATTCCGATTTTATGTGAACATTTACGGTGGTGTAAACAATTTCTAAAAATTCTTTAAACTTTTTTCGATTTTTAAAATATTTTGATGTCAATTCAGAAAACCTTAAATTTCCTTTTTTGCCTACAAAAATGTGAATATTTAAAAATTCCTAGCTTTGTTCAAAGTTAAATGTTTTTAATTATTTTAGTATCATAAAATGCGGGAAATCACCATTATTTTTAAGAAACTTAATTCAAAAGGTTACGTATTGTCAATTTATCGAAAATTGAAAATTTGAGGCTTGCCCCCTGAAGACATTGCAGGCACGTATTTATGGGCACTCAAAGGGAAAATTTGAGAAAAAAAATCATAGGGGGACCATTTTGATTCACAAAATTCGTAATTTTGGACCAATTTCTTAACGAATTGAGTTAAAAATTCAAAAATTTCTCGGCGGCGCCTATCGGCACCGCCGACTCCCTGCGCCTTTTCCCAAAAAGTTTTGAAAAACCGTGCGATGCGCAAAAAAATAGATAAAAAATCGCTAAAAAATTATTTGTGACAGGAATTTGCTCAAATCAATTGTTAGTACCAATAAATGGTAACCCTACGTTTTGCTAGTGGCAAAACGTACCATTTTTGCTGGGGTGGCAAAACGACCATTTTTGGTTGAGACATTGCTGAAATTTTTGTGACAAAATTTTTTAATTAAAATTTTCTTCACCACCGATTCGACCCCGAAAATTTGGACGTCCACGATCCCCGAGATGGCCAACCCACCGACCCCCGGCTTTCCCGTCACTGATGGTCGGGGAGCAACCCTAATTTGAAACCAAAATTGATTTTTGAAAATTTTTGAACCAATCCTGTAATCCTGTTCAGGATCCTGTAAATTTTACAACAGGATTGGCAGGATCCTGAATTTTACAGGATTAATCCTGAGAATCCGGTCCTGTAAAAAATGTTGAGCTCCAATCCTGTTACAGGATCCGGAAAATTGATTTTGCCGCACTCTAATCGACAGGTGCCGAAATGACCTTGAGGGCGGGGGAGGGAAAATTGATTTGGCAATGGGCCCAATAGGTTTTGGGAGGGCGGGGGGGGGGGGGCAATTGATTAATTAAAAATGATTCGGGCATGTTTTTAAAAAAAATGAGCAAGATCAGACCCCTCCAATAGGTTTGGGTACCCGGACGGTTTTGACCCGGACGATGCCAGCTTTTGGTCTGGTGGCGGTAATTTCAAAGCCTCTGACCCTGCCAAGGGGGTTTGGTTTGGCGGCATGATTAACGGACCCTTCCCATAGGTTTGGGTTTTGTGGGCGGCGAGTTCAAAGGGTTTGACCACCCCAAAGGTTTGGGCAGGCGACATGATTAAAGTACCTTCCAATAGGTGTGGGTTTAGGGCGGCAAGATCAAAAGGTTAGACCCCTCCAATAGGTTTGGGCTTTGCGGGCGGCATGTTCAAAGGCCGCACGGTTTTGGTACCCGCTCGGTTTTGGGGTCTTATGCTGCTATGACTTAAAATTCTTAAATAAAAGAATTAAATCTGGTTTTAGCACTTTACGGGGCATAACTTCTTGATACGTCAGTATTCTTAAGGTTTATCGGGGGGGGGGGGGGGGGGGATGTCGGCGGTGCCTAGTATAGTATCGCGGTTTTGAATGACTCAATTTGTCGAGATGTGCAACCAAAATTTAAAATTACGGTATTTTAATTTCTAGGAATGGGAGAGATTGCGGGAGCACTACTCATATGAATGCAAAAATGTATTCAAATAATTCAAAACAACAACAACAATTTCCAACATTCAAAAAATAATGTCAAGCTTTAAGATTGTCGAGTCAGAAGGCCCACAATTTCCTTGTGTCGCTTTGCAACAGCGACGTCCAGTGCCGTTTTGCCTTAAAAAGAAAAATTTCTGTTAAAAATTATGTCGTCATTTTATTCCTGAGCTAAAACGTTTCATTCTTTTTTGCTAGTTTTTGGGAGTTTCGTTCCGTAAGTTCCTTTTTTTGTTTCATCAATCAGAAAAAGCATTCCCTCACCTTTCTTATTGGTCCGATCAACGCGCGCGCCTTTTGACAGCAAAAAGCGCACAACGTTCGTCTTCCCACCGGAAGAAGCGAATATCAAGCCGGTGAAACCGTTGCTAGCCGTAGCTTCAATGTCTTGGCCGCAATACTCCACAAAGTGTTCAACTGCAATTAAAATTTCTATTTGAAAGCATCTCAAATTTTGCGAAATTTTCAGCATCAAATAACTCAAACCAACAATCGGTATCATTCAACAACACTTACCGACGTCCAAATGGCCTTCCCCGCACGCTTCCATCCACGGCGACATGCCGTTACTCGCCTTCTGGTTGACATCAGCGCCTTTGGCGATCAACTCTTTGAACACCTCCAAATGACCTTGCCTTGCCGCGAGGAAAAGCGGCGACAAACCTGAAAATTTAAATTTTAAGGCAATTAAAAACATTTATTATTTGAAAGTGCGCCAATAAAAATCCTTTAAAAGGAATTTTCTGTTTAAATTCCCACACCTTCGCTAGTGGCCCGATCAATGTCCGCGCCCTTCCACAACAAAAAACCGACAACGTCCGCATTCCCAGCGAAAGAAGCGAGTATCAACCCGGTGAAATCGTTTCTATTCGTAACTTCGATGTCTTGGCCATTGTCCACAAATAATTTGACTGAAAACAGAAAAATTGATATCGCTGGGATTTAATTCCGAGAGGTTTATTTGCAAAACTGCCAATATATTGGATTTCAGTTTTTTTGAATTTTTTTGACATTTGTCCGGTCTAGTTTATGCTTACATATATGTAGATTAAACTCGGCAATATCTCGGTATTTAGAGACCGGACTTGAGCTTCGAGCGAGACAAGATTCTCGAAAAAATCTTGGATCTCGAAAATGCAGTTTTATTCTTTCGAGACGAGATTTCTCGAGATCTCGTCTCAACCTGTCTCTATCGGTATTATTCAAAAACACTTACCGATGTCCAAATGACCTAGCCCGCACGCTTTCAGCCACGGCGACATGCCGTTATTCGCCTTCTGGTTGGCATCAGCGCCTTTGGCGACCAACAAATTGCACACCTCCAAATGACCCTCTTTTACAGCATGGTAAAGCGGCGAAAAGCCTAAAAATAAAATTTTATTTAGAAGAGTGCCAACAAAAAGGCGCGCGAACAAAACAAAAAATTTCTAAAATCAAATTGGGGCTCAATCATTCAAAACGCAAGCAACAAAAAGGCAAACAATAATCGAATTCATGCTTGCTTATCGATTTTGAGCCCAGAAATTGACGTTTGGAAATTCTGAATTTTGGTAAATTGTTCGAATTCTGGACCAGCGTTCAGAATTGGTCGAAATGGAGGTCAGATTCGATTCTACGCCTTCCCTCACCTTGGATATCGGTCCGATCAACGCGCGCACCTTTCGACAGCAAATAGCGCACAACGTTTGACTTCCCTTTAATAGAAGCGCAATTCAACCCGGTGGCACCGCCAAACCATGCAAAATTAACGTCCTGGCCATTCTCCACAAAGCGTTTAACTGCAATTAAAAATGTAAATTTCAGAAATGATATCACCAACTTTTTGGGTTCGAACCCGCTTCAGCGGTATTTTAAATAAGTTTTAAAATTAATTTACTTTTTTAAAAATAATTTTCTTAGGGGTTCAAAAACAAGGGGAAATTATGAATTTTTGGATCAATTTTTAAGGAATTTTCAAAAAAACAAAGAGGGGAGGTGTGTGGGTCGGCAGTGCCGATAGACGCCGCCAATCCTTTTTATCAGAAAATCTAGAAAAAATTGTTTTTGTATCAAAATTTGTTGATTAGTGGTTTTGCTTACGATTAATTTTGTTTAAAAATTTTCGTTTCGTTCTCGAAAATAAAAAATTATATTTTCGTGCAGCCTGGTCACGGAGGCCGGCTTTGTGACCCCCGGTTCGCGGAAGGGACTCCTCCCATTCCTAAGAACTTGAAAAAAATTGTCATAATTTTTAAAATTTCGGTTACAAATCTCTCAACAAATAAACCCTAAAAATTGATTTTTTTTTTTTCGATACCCCCACAAGGCAAAATTCTAGATACGTGCCGGCCACTTAAAATTAACGAAGTATGTAAGAACAATTTTACTTTTGGAAAGAGGGGGCCCTTTTGTTTAGCAAAATTAATAATTTTTGGACCAATTTAACTTAATAAATGCCATCAAAAAATTGTAAAATGTTTCCCGGCGGCCCTCGTCGTTCTTAAAAAGCTTCAAAAACTTACCGTAACCAATTTAGGAAGGTGGGGAATTTTGAAAGTTTCCTTTTTCGCGGGTTGACCAATCAATCAATTTTTGTAAATATCGCTTTAATTGTTTATCTCTGCAGAACTGACCGGTGTCCAAATCGCCTTCTACGCACGCTCTCAACCATAATCGTTTCGACTTCTGGTTGCCCATAATTGCAACAACAACAAAAAATCTGTCGGTAAAGCTAAAACCAAAAAGGATAAACACAAAAAATCGAAATCGAAAAAACTCTAGAAACAAAACTATTCTGAAAAAAATTCCAACCCCTAGATATAAAAAAGAAAGATAAATAAAAATATTCGAGATTAAATTGGAGAGGACGAATAAGACAATTTCAATCGCTGCCAATATGTATAGCACGCAAATTGCGAATTAATGAAAAATCAAAACAAAGAACATAAACCGGAAAGAGAGGGCTAGAATTTCGAAATGTGTCAAAATGCACACCCAGCGACAATACGATTGTGACAATGAATTTGTCGTAAACATACTGTATGTACGCCCCACACATTTATTGATTTTTTTCGCTACAGCAGTCATACGCGCAGAAGACAGAGAAGGAAAAAAATATCAGTTTTTGCTACTCTCTGCTCCGCACACCAGCGATGGGAGCTGGCGACCTCAAAAAAAACAAATTCGAAATCGGAAGTTTAAAGTCAAAGATGGGACAAAAATAAAAATTTTTGACAAAAAATGGCTTTTGTTTATTTTCCATTGTATTATTTGTTTTTTTCCTCCATAAAATCTCATCACATTTTTGGATTCAAAATCGTCAAAATTTCAATAAATTTGATTTGATCAATTAATTATGTTCTTGTTGAATTGTTTTTGCTCACTTTTGCATTCGGTGTTCATCTGTCTAATTGAGCTAATGGAACACAACAGTACATAATATTTCAAATAAAACACTTTCTTTTGAAAATTAAGGAAAATGAATGAATTAAAATCGCCAAATATTATTATCTGCCGAGAGTTGAAATCAGCGCCAGCAAGAATTGCCCGAGGCAAAAATCTAAATTGCACAAAATTAATAAAATCAAACTTTAAGCTAATTTTGTGCTACAACCGTGCATTATTTGGCGAGAATGTTGAAAAGTTGTCTTGGAAAATGGCGGGAAGATTTCATTTCAAAAATAATGTTGACGCATTTTGCTC
Source organism: Globodera pallida (assembly GCA_020449905.1). Lineage (NCBI taxonomy): Eukaryota > Metazoa > Nematoda > Chromadorea > Rhabditida > Heteroderidae > Globodera > Globodera pallida. The sequence continues at coordinate 475,609 of JAIXHY010000038.1, read as the reverse complement.
ATTTGGCTAAACATTTTCTAATCTTAAAGTTGTTGAAAAAAATAATCAATTTACAGACAATTAAGTATATTAGTGAGCTTTGGGCAAAAAATCAGGAAAATCTTCAGTGCTTTTCACTTTAGTTTTAGCCCCCCTCCCTTCAATTTTTGCGCTCAAATGGGAGCTGATTTGACCCTATTAATTGGTTGAGTATTTTCGATTGAATTTCGTTAGATTGGGGAGGGCGGTCAGTGGACAGAAAGCAAAATTCTCATAAATATACGGCACAAAGTGCCTCGAGGCAATTATTTTGATTTCCTTGCCATTTGTTGGTTTTTTAAGGTGGATACGGTCAACACTTCCATTGGTGTCATTTCCGCAGTGGACATATTTCCTCAGTGCCATTTTTATTCTATTTTTTAGCCAATCTACAGTATTTAAAGACTGAATAAGATTGAATATGCATTTTAATATGCATTTTCAAAACTATGCATTGAAGAAAATAAACGAAAAATTTACATAGTTATGTGACTAAAAATTTTTCTTAAAAAACTTGGTCCTGGGGTCGGGCTAGGGTATAAGAAAAACCAGGAGTCCAGGAATTTTTGCAGTATAAAAAAAGGAAACTACTTCTTATCAAGAATTTTTGTACTTAGGCCTGCTATTTTTAGGTAAATTCCTATCTTTTCTGCAAGCTTAGTTCGTTTGGCTTTACACTCTAACACTTTCTTTTAGGATTATATTCTTCTTAGTACTTTTGTTTTTTCATCTTAGGCTTGTAGCTTTTTAAATAAATTTCAACAGCTAATCAATGACTGATTATGTATTAATAAATATTTGATGTTACATAAATAGATTGGCAAAAAATAGATTAAAATTTAAAAATGGCACTGATGAAATGTCCACTGCGGAACAGGGGTGGACGAAAACAGAATTTTTCATTTTCGAAAACGAAACGAAATTTTTAGGACGAAACCGAAACACGAAACGAAAAACCCGAAAATTTTTAAACAAAATTTAATCATAAGCAAAACCATTGATTATTAAATTATGATACAAACCCAATTGCTTTTCAAGATTTTGATCCAAAAATTCATAATTTTTCTTTGGTTTTGAATGAAAGTTAAGAAAAAGCATATGATTTCTGTAAGTTATAAAGGAAAGTCGAAATATTTATTTTTAAAAATGTAGAATAATTTTAAAACTTATTTAAATTGTTTTAAGAAAAAATTTCTGCACGAAAGATTCATAAAAGAGAGTCGCAGGTCCGGGGAATCGAACTTGGCAAATGATGGAAAAATTTCGGAATACGGGTAGTTCTCAGAATGTAACATATCATATACCATTCGACTCCACTCTAAGCCTAGCGCACGAATCCGCAAAAATTTTTTGGCGGAAACCACTTTGAAGCAAGTTATAAGCCCGGGACTGAAGTGTCTTTTTCAGTGGGGACTCAGTTGTCCACTGATTAAAAAAATGGGAAAATCACTCATATAGGCTTTAAAGTAACGAATTCGTCAATAGAAACTAAAAATTGAGAATCTAAACGGTTTTTGAACCGGTTTAAAATTTTGTAATAAAGAAAAAAGGACTTTTAAGGTAACCAAAGCCGGATAGGGGGAAAAGTTAGACAGTAAGGTGGAAAATAGCAGCCAAAGTACCGCACACTCGACTACGGCGGCCAGTAGGTGGGGCGAGACTCCGGGCTCCGGAAGAAGTCCGCGCGTGACCCGGCTGGGGGTCTCGCGCGCGCCCGCTTCGCGGGTCCCCGCGCGCTCGCCCCCCAGTGGCGCTCGTCAGACTTCTTCCTCCGCCCTCCGTCTCGCCCCACTACTTGCTCCGTCTCCGCATGCTCGCTGTTGGCGGGCCGTTACACGGCCTTTCATTTTATTTTATCTGGCTTTTTTGTCACTTAAAAGTGACTTTTTCCTTAATTTTATAAATTTTAAACCGGTTCAAAAACCGTTTAGATTCTCAATTTTTAGTTTTTATCGATAAATTAGTAATTTTAAAAGCCTAAATGCGTGATTCTCCCATTTTTTAATCAGTGGATAACTGAGTCCCCACTGAAAAAGACACTTCAGTCCCGGGCTTATAACTTGCTTCAAAGTGGTTTCCGCCAAAAAATTTTTGCGGATTCATGCGCTAGGCTTAGAGTGGAGTCGAATGGTATATGATATGTTACATTCTGAGAACTACCCGTATTCCGAAATTTTTCCAGATGGAGGAGCAGTGTTTTCCCGGTTCCAGTTTTCCTGACGGTTCCGCGGTTCCGGTTCCAAACCGGTTCCGGTTTTTCACGGTTCCGCGGTTCCGGTTCCAAAGCGGTTCCGGATTTTGGCGGTTCCGGGAACCGGTTCCGGAACCGGTTCCAACGGTTCCGGTTCCAAATTCCAATAATTTGTAAATATAGCCAAATTTTTTTTAAAAAATCAGAAAAATGTTGTTCAACTCCAACTTAATAGAAAATGATCAATTTTATAAAACGATAATAAGAATAAGACAAATTTTTTTTTTATTATTATTAAAAATATTTTTCTCATTTCCACAACTTTTATTGCCTCATCCATCATAAATTTTTTTGGGATTCTGATAAACTTTTAGGGGGGGGGGGAGTGGGGTCGGCGGTGCCGATAGGCGCCGCCGGAAAAATTTTTTTTAAATTTTAATGAATTTTGTTAAGAGATTTGCAACCAAAATTTAAAAAATATGAATATTTTTTGCACCTTTTAGGAATGGTATGGTAAAGGTCCGGCGGCGCCGGTAGGCGCCGCCGGGAAAATTTTCTTGAAAATTGAACAATATTTGTTAAGAAAATTGGTCCAAAAAATTATGAATGTTGCAAAACAAAGCCCTATGATTTACAACCAAAAAATGAATAAAAAACTTGTGAATTGGCATCTAAAATATTTTTTAAAAAATGGAAAAATTTAAAAGAATTTTTAGAATTGTTAACACCACCGTAAATGTTCAGAGAAAGTCAGATACATTGTCGGGGAACTGAACCCCACCACACCAATCGAGATCGGGATTTCAAAAACCGGGATAATCCCGCCCGATCCCGACCGGGATCCCGATCCCGGCCAACTCTAATTTATAGTTATTGATCTGCATGTATTTAATAGATTGATAGAGCGAAAAATACTCAACAAAATTGTTGATGCTTTGTATTTGGAAATTTTGCTTTGTTGTGTAAAAAGGCTATTCGCTTCAAAAACTAATCATATTCAATTCATTATGCACTGGAAAAACATGTATTGGAACCGGTTCCGGAACCGGTTCCGAAGCGGTTCCAAGCTCTTCACGGTTCCGCGGTTCCGGTTCCAAAGCGGTTCCGGATTTTGGCGGTTCCGCGGTTCCGGTTCCGAAGCGGTTCCGGATTTTGGCGGTTCCGGGAACCGGTTCCAAAATCGGTTCCAAATTTTTCGCGGTTCCGCGGTTCCGGTTCCGGAACCGGTTCCCGGAACCGCTGGAACCGGCACCGGAACCGGAACCGGGAAAACACTGTGGAGGAGTATCAGACAGTGTTTTCCCGGTTCCAGTTTTCCTGACGGTTCCGCGGTTCCGGTTCCAAAGCGGTTCCGAATTTTGACGGTTCCGCGGTTCCGGTTCCGAAGCGGTTCCGAATTTTGACGGTTCCGCGGTTCCGGTTCCAAACCGGTTCCGGTTTTTCACGGTTCCGCGGTTCCGGCTCCAAAGCGGTTCCGGATTTTGGCGGTTCCGGGAACCGGTTCCGGAACCGGTTCCGGTTTTTCACGGTTCCGGTTCCAAAGCGGTTCCGGATTTTGGCGGTTCCGGGAACCGGTTCCGGAACCGGTTCCAACGGTTCCGGTTCCAAATTCCAATAATTTGTAAATATAGACAAATTTTTTTTAAAAAATCAGAAAAATGTTGTTCAACTCCAACTTAATAGAAAATGATCAATTTTATAAAACGATAATAAGAATAAGACAAATTTTTTTTTTATTATTATTAAAAATATTTTTCTCATTTCCACAACTTTTATTGCCTCATCCATCATAAATTTTTTTGGGATTCTGATAAACTTTTAGGGGGGGGGGGAGTGGGGTCGGCGGTGCCGATAGGCGCCGCCGGAAAAATTTTTTTTAAATTTTAATGAATTTTGTTAAGAGATTTGCAACCAAAATTTAAAAAATATGAATATTTTTTGCACCTTTTAGGAATGGTATGGTAAAGGTCCGGCGGCGCCGGTAGGCGCCGCCGGGAAAATTTTCTTGAAAATTGAACAATATTTGTTAAGAAAATTGGTCCAAAACACCTTCAAAATGAATTGTGAAAAGGAAATTGCAAGTTGGTATTCTTGTGTAACCTTCGATAAATCTTTGCTCTGTGTTCACTCTTTATCTCGAGTTAAAGTTAATAAACAATTTATGAATGCCAAACATTCCGTAGACCAGCCAATGCCCTAAATTTTAAATAATAATAAAATTCAAATATTTAATTTCGTGAAATCCTGAATTTGGATCAAATGTTTTCACAGCGCTCAAATTATTTTATTTTACGCAATAAAGTGTTTACAAAAATTTTCAATCTCATTCCAGATAAAAAAATATATAAAGGCTAATTTAGATATCCGTGAAATGTCATTTTTGCGTCTTTTCAAATCGCGAATATTCCTTTAAATTTATAAAGGCGGCGAGAGTAATTTGGGAATCAACGCACCCCATCTAAAAATTGTTTTGGTTATTTTTTGAACATTTTATTTTTTGAAGAAATAGTGTGCTAAAAATAAAGGACAGGCGGCGAGAGTAATTTTGGAATCAACACATTTACTTTTTTGAACATTTTATTTTTTGAAGAAATAGTGTGCTAAAAAGAGAGAGACAGGCGGCGAGAGTAATTGAGCCAAACAACGCACCCTATCGAACATAGTCCTAGTAAGGTACTTGGACTCCCACCAAAGTGGATCATCAAATTTTGGAATTGTCAGACCGAAAGGTTGGACTTAAAAATTTACCTTCTCAAACGCAAAAAAAAGCTTCACGCCAATTATTTTTACTCAATTTTTACGACATCATTTAGGATTTTTACTAAATACTTTTGAAGAAATAGCATTAGAAAAAGAGAGAGTCAGGTGACGAGAGTAATTTGGGAATCAACGCACCCCATCTAAAAATTGTTTTGGTTATTTTTTGAACATTTTATTTTTTGAAGAAATAGTGTGCTAAAAATAAAGGACAGGCGGCGAGAGTAATTTTGGAATCAACACATTTACTTTTTTGAACATTTTATTTTTTGAAGAAATAGTGTGCTAAAAAGAGAGAGACAGGCGGCGAGAGTAATTGAGCCAAACAACGCACCCTATCGAACATAGTCCTAGTAAGGTACTTGGACTCCCACCAAAGTGGATCATCAAATTTTGGAATTGTCAGACCGAAAGGTTGGACTTAAAAATTTACCTTCTCAAACGCAAAAAAAAGCTTCACGCCAATTATTTTTACTCAATTTTTACGACATCATTTAGGATTTTTACTAAATACTTTTGAAGAAATAGCATTAGAAAAAGAGAGAGTCAGGTGACGAGAGTAATTTGGGAATCAACGCACCCCATCTAAAAATTGTTTTGGTTATTTTTTGAACATTTTATTTTTTGAAGAAATAGTGTGCTAAAAATAAAGGACAGGCGGCGAGAGTAATTTTGGAATCAACACATTTACTTTTTTGAACATTTTATTTTTTGAAGAAATAGTGTGCTAAAAAGAGAGAGACAGGCGGCGAGAGTAATTGAGCCAAACAACGCACCCTATCGAACATAGTCCTAGTAAGGTACTTGGACTCCCACCAAAGTGGATCATCAAATTTTGGAATTGTCAGACCGAAAGGTTGGACTTAAAAATTTACCTTCTCAAACGCAAAAAAAAGCTTCACGCCAATTATTTTTACTCAATTTTTACGACATCATTTAGGATTTTTACTAAATACTTTTGAAGAAATAGCATTAGAAAAAGAGAGAGTCAGGTGACGAGAGTAATTTGGACATCAACGCACCCCATCTAAAAATGTATTAGTTACTTTTTTGAACATTTTAGTTTTTGAAGAAATAGTGTGTTAAAAATAGAGAGACAGGCGGCGAGAGTAATTTGGGACAACGCACCCCATCTAAAAATTGTTTTGGTTATTTTTTGAACATTTTATTTTTTGCTGAAATAGTGTCCTAAAAAGCGTGAGACAGCGGCGAGAGTAATTTGGGAATTAACGCACCCCATCTAAAAATTGTTTTAGTTACTTTTTGAACATTTTATTTTTTGATTTTAGTTATTTTTTGAAGAAATAGTGTGCTAAAAAGAGAGAGTCAGGCGGCGAGAGTAATTTGGGAATCAACGCACCCCATCTAAAAATTGTTTTAGTTACTTTTTTGAACATTTTATTTTTTGAAGAAATAGTGTGCTAATGAAAACATTGACATTTGATAAATATTAATGAAATCGATTTTCATACCCTGATCATTAGGGATTCTCTATTGAGATTACGGTGAGATGTTAATATGTAATGCTTTGAATCAGCGTTCTCTTGACGCCTAATTGCCTGATTAGCTGACTCTCCCCCCCCCCCCCCCTCCTCCGCTCATTTGTCAGTTAGCAATGCCTTTACAACGCGTAGCCCCATTTTAACTCAAAAAGGATTTGCAATTTAACAGCCTTTTCCCGATTAGTTTCCCCTCAATGGAACAGTTTGAAAAAAGGATTGGCACAAATGATGGAGAAATGAACGTGCGCAACAAATGCATTGCCATCGGGGAGGGGGCGGGCGCGGACATTGTTTGCCGTTTTGCGGTAAGCCTTAAGGCAAGAATGAGGAACAGCGCAATTACGTCGACGCCATCAAAGTTTTTGCAGACGCTGCCAACTTGTTTATCTCTTTTGCCGACGAATTGTTCCCATGTGTTTCGTCGTACAATCCAGGCGCCAAAATTGATGCGAACTTTGGACCAAACTTTGAATTCAAATTCTGATGAGGACGAAGCCCCGGGACAGAAAAAACGATTTTTTAAATATCTTTTTTTTTGATAGATACGGTAGATTTAAACAGTTATACAATTTGTCGTTTTGTTTTATAAATTTATCAGTCTCCGTTTTAAAGTTACAGGAACCGTCCAAATAGGCATCCTTTCTTAAGTAAAAAATGGCAGAATCACGGCTAAAGATCGGACTTGAGGCCGATCGAGAATCTCGATATCTCGGAAAATTAAACGAGATTTTCGAGATTTCAATCATTTATTTTTGATATAAATTTCTAAAAGATTATTTAATTTTGCGGGAAGTTAGTTCAGTAATTGTAACAATGGGCGGATTCGCTTCAAAAAATTTGATTTTTTTGAACATTACCCGTAGGGCACGGATTTTTAGGGACTAAAATAGGGATTAAAATCTCCAAAATAGGGGCTAAAAACTTCCAATATAGCCCATAAAAGTCCGACGCTCTCTCCACTCATCCGACAGCGGGCCGTATTTCTGCACGTTGCTGTGCCAGGACAAGAGCCCAAGGCGGGGAGAGTAAGTCGAAAAGGATTTGCAATTTAACAGCCCTGAACAAATATTTATACGCTTTGTCATCGCGATAAATTCACTGCTGAAGGAATGCAAACGGAAAGCATCTCCTTTAAGCCTCACAACAGCAGAGTCGATGTGCTGCTTGGTCAGCGACGGGAAAAACGCCTCACAATGAGGTGGGATGGGACACAAATCAGAAGACATCTTCAGGCCGAACCTAAGCAAACACGAACACATCGATGCCATCATATTTTCGAGGAGTTCCAATTAACTAGCTCGTTAGATTGGCTGACTGAAAAGTTAAAGCATCTTTAAAGTTGATCGCATTTGACCATTGTCCGTGTTTCTACTACAGCTAAGAATGATAGGTCTTATAATTTTGTTTCTCAGAATGTGCGGCAGATGTCCAATCGCCGAACCTGATTTTTGAGTATTTAGAATCGAGTCTCGAAAAATACAATTTCTTTATTCGAGCAGATTTGCAAAATGACACAAAATCAAATCAGACAAATTTTGTAAACAAAACCTAAAATCCATCGGGCGTACATTTCCAATGAGAAATTAAATTAAAATTTCACTGTCCGGGCGATTCCTCTCCTCATCAGAATTTGTATTTAAAGTCCGGTCCAAAGTTTGCTTCAATTTTGGCGCTAGGGTGATACAACGTAACGCATGGAAACAAATCGGCGGCACAATCAGCGACAAACAAGCCGGTAGTGTCTGCAAAAAAACAAATATTTAATTAAGCAAAAAAATAATTATTATTTGCAAATTTAGTGTTAATTTTTATTCTTTTTTTCTTTCTCACTCAAACGCCGTCCATTTTTTGTGTAAATGATTTGGCGAGTTGCCAAATCCACGCCGCATCCGACGACAGCGCCTCCCCCAAATCTGGACTTTGCTCCACCATTGAAGCTTTTGCGATATCCGTCGACTGCGTGACCCGAAAAACAACCATTGCTTCCGTATGCGTAAGTGCCTTCGTGCTCTCCAACCCATCCGCTCAATGGCATTTGTTTAGGCGCAAGTCCAATGTAAGCAATGCTTAATATAAAAATATTTCAGAGCACAGCAATTGCTTTATACAGGAGAAGCCGTATGAACATTTTCAATGCCTCATTTGGCAGGCAAAAAAGCCTCAATTCTGTCTGAAAGCCTCAGAGATAAAACATGTTCAACGGTTATATTTTTAGTAGGCACATTATCGATGAGAGCATCTTTTTGTCCGAAATTAGGCAAAACTTTCCCGAAAAAAATATTTGAGGAGGAGCGGGTGGGGGAGGGTCGAATGTGCCAATAGACGCCGATGAGAAAAAATTTGAGATTTTCAATCAAAATTTGTAAAAAGCGGTAATTTTTGCACTCGACTTTTTAAAAACCAAGGTCAATTTATTGTTAGAGAAAGTGTTTGCAATAAATATACTATTTACTTTTATTAGTAAAATTTCTTATTTTTTCCAGGGTGGCGCTCTCTGTTTATGAAAAATGGTTAAAATTAAGTAAAATAATCCATATCTCAAAAAACCACAAAATGAGACGCTAAAAGCTCAGATTTGGCAGCCCAGCCCTGGTTTTAATTACCCTTTCCCAAACATTTTCACTTCGTAGTAGAAAAAGCCGAAAGAATTCTTAGGACAAGGCCGTTCCGCGAAGACAGAACACGAATCACTTAACTTAATAAACAGAATAATACTTACTCGAATACCCTCTAGTATGTTGGGCAATCACTTGATTGGGCTTAATGAGCGTGAGTTTGTCATGACATGCAGCGGAATCCCATCGGTTTTAAGGGGTTAGATTAAACTCGGCAACTGTCTTCTGTAAGTCTTCGATGTTCGGTTGCTGTTTGTTCTGATACATCACCACATTGTTTTACATTTTCACAATTTTAATTTTGTATTTAAATAAAGTATTAATTTATTAATCAAATTCATTTTTCAAGTTCCACCTCGTCAATCTTTGCGCGATGTTCCTCTTGATCAGCTTTCTGCTTACGTTCCAAATCATCGATCTTTTCTCGTAGCAGATAAAATTGTTCAACTGAACAATTGCAAAATTTCTTTAGATCAATTAAAATTTATAGAAATCCCCGCATTTGCCACCCCGACCCCGACTCAATGCAACTCCAAAAAACCCCCCGACTCCGACTAATCTCAACATTGACGTCTGGATGCCAACCCTAGTTAAAAGCGTTTAAATAACAATTCCCCCACCATTTCCCTTTTGTGCTTCGGTCAACGCGTCGATGTTCTGCTGCTCTTCTTTCTGATACTGTTCCATCTTCTGTTGCTGCTCTTTCTGATACTGTTCCATCTTCTGTTGCTCTTCTTTCTGATGCTGCTCCATCTTCTGTTGCTCTTCTTTCTGATGCTGTTCCATCTTCTGTTGCTGCTCTTTCTGATACTGTTCCATCTTCTGTTGCTGCTCTTTCTGATACTGTTCCATCTTCTGTTGCTCTTCTTTCTGATGCTGCTCCATCTTCTGTTGCTCTTCTTTCTGATGCTGCTCCATCTTCTGTTTCTGCTCTTTCTGATACTGTTCCATCTTCTTTGTTTTTGGAAGTTTTTAGAGGTGTGAATCCGAATCTGACGTTCATACCGACCAATTGAACCCCAGGACCGAGTTCGAAGCATTTTTGTAAATTCAATATTTTTCAAAAACCAATTTTTTTGGAGGGGGTTCAACGGCGACGCCGAAGAATTAAAAAATCGGCAAAAACTCCGAAGGCAAAATCATTTTTCCCACCTTTTCCAGCGCATCTTTCGAATTGTTTCCCAATTCCACCAACTTTCTGTGCATCTCCTCCTTCAGCTCCAATTTCATTTGTTCAACTTTTTCACTTTCCACACATTTGGCGGCTTCTGAATAAATACCTTTGGTTAGATTAATCCCTATAGACTTTGCTATAATATTTTAAAAAGGCCAATGTTTGCAATTAAAAAAATAAATAAAAAATACTTTTGTTTTTCTGAAATTATATTCACTCAACTCCCCTCGTCAAAAGAATTGAATAGTATCAAAATTTTGTTTAGGAAAACATTCTGAGCTGAGGACAGCTATTTTCAATTAAAGAAATTACCATTACAATTGATAACTAAAAAATATATTAAAGTACGGGTTTTCAGTTAAATTTCCATGAGCCTGGGAAAAAAACATTTCTTTGAAGGATCTTGATCAGTTGAAAAACCCAAAAATTGTCCTGAGATGTTTACCCTTTGCTCGTTGTTGGCGATTTAATTTTTACTGAGGGAAAGTTGCACGACAATGCCACTTATTTGCAAATCAATTTGCCCCATGACGTTTTGGCATAATATAGATATTTTTTTGTCACTGTTAACAGAATATTTAAACATATTGCTAAACAGCAAAATTGTCCAGTGATGAGTTGGCCGCCGTTTTATCTGTCGGTGGTCAACGAGCGATGAGCTCATCAAATTTGAGAAAAAAATGGTTGTTTTAGATTAACACAGCGAATGGGTGGTGATTCAGCTTTATTGGTGGGCTTTTAGCTATTCCTATTCCATTCATTCATTCATTCGCTCGCCGTCCACCATTCAGTTTAGTTAAAAAAATTTTCAATCAAATTGCATTAAATAATATTTCTAGTAAAAATAAAAGAATTGTACCTCCAGTAAAGAATGTATTTGGCGTTTCTTCTTAGTCTTTTTACCCTTTTGAATGGAGCATACCAAATCAATGGAGGGTAATTTAATTTAATTTAATTTAAAAGAATTTTCTTTAAATTTGTTATTTTGTGCAGCGAATCGCCGGACCCAAATCCGTGGAGCAATTGCGAAATGGAAAACTGGCAACTTAAACTGGCAACCGGTTGCAAAAGGCAATTAATTTAAGAAATTAAATATTCGAATAATCCGGACCCGGTGGCATTAAGATTGGAAGGGGAAAGGGTTTTCGGCACATTTACCCCAAAAAGGGAATACGTTCTCCCGATTGAATTGAAACTAAACCGGGATGGGATTTTGGGACAAAATCAGACGTTGTTCGAAAAAGCCCGAGTTTTTCGAGAGTCCAGTTCCCGAGGGGTTTTCTTGGTTTCGGGATTCAACACATTAATGTTTTTCTTACAATTTTAAACATCTGATATGCTATGAGAGCAAATTGAGCTCCAAATTTGGCACATCGAAAGTTGGCGGAAGATTTAAAGAGAAAGGCGGGAATGGACTGATCGCCAATGAATGTGCCTGGGACGGCGAATTCAAAAGTTTGAATGCCTTGAGAATCACCGAATTTGATGGGCACGTGACCATGGAATCATCGTCCTTTATGTTAGTTAGTAGCTGGTCGGCCGCATTTTCATCAACTAAAAAAGTGGCCAAAACTATTTTTTAAGATTCTGAGGATTTTTTTTGCCGCTCTTGGCATTGAAAAATTTGACTAAGAAATAATTAAAGAAATTCGAGTTTTTAGTGTTGTTTATCTTGAATTTTAAAACAGAAAGTGCCAAAAAAATTAATATTTAAATTTTTTAATATTAAAAATTACCTATTTTAAAAATGTATGAATTTTATCATTTTAATTGTAGCATAGAATTGAACGACACTTTTCGCTTTACCAAAGAGCCGAAGTACCTGAACATTTCTGGAGGTAATTTAACGGGGTCACGACCTAAAAATGGCACTGACACTTTTTTTATGTTATTGTGTGCCGCCTAATTAATTAAGTCGTGGCATAGCGTGCCACGTTTGTCTTACAAACTGCACTGTAACAATTTCAAAAGCAAACAATCAAAAGAAATATGTGCCCTAAAGAATTAACTAAGAAAAAATAGGAAATAACTCTCTAAAGAAAGTTCAAAGACATACATTTAGGCCAATTCAAGGATTGGCCGAAATTCAGTAAAAAAAATCGGAAGTTTGTTCAAAATTCTCTTTCGTAAAGTCCGATCTCTAATGGCTAGTTTAAAAAACGCAAATTTTTGGCAAATTTGCAGTCCACAAATGTCGATGGGGTAACTATTTTAATTGATAATTAAGCATTCTCAAATGTTGCTGCTGCACTTGGAGAAGACTTTCACCAAGCAATTTCATGGGGAGCATGGACCGAAGGCTACGAATTTGCTCCTCGCATAATCGCAATGGAACTGCATTCTGCCATCGCGAACGATGATGGGACAAAACAGTGCAAGAAAAAGGTTAAAATTAAAGCGAATCCGATCGGAAGGGCGCCCCGGTGCCCGAAATACGATATTATACTACGATACTAATCAAATTTACGAAAAATGTCGAGACTGACACAATATAATTATTAGTTGGTATTTCCGAAACGTATACATGAGCATAATCTCTACCCAAAAATGATGGCGGTTCCGGCTCCAATTCCCGGCCATCTGATCGAATGAATATTTATTGTCAAATTTCCTTGTTAGTGCGCTTTGCTTGCGACGGCATTGCCTGTGCAACATTATGGCATCAAATGCACGCAAATCGTGTTTCCCGCTGACATTGCCCAGATGACGCTCAATGTCATCATTTCTTCCCCCTACGAAGATGCGTGTAAAAAGTACGAAATACAGCATGACATCGGAAACATACCGTACGATGATGATGTGGAAGAGCTAGAGAGCGTGGACGCCTGCAATAAAGTGTCACCAAAATGCGAAAAGTACTTAACAAAATTGGGTTGCACAAATTGCTTGGACCTGCGTGATTTGAAAGATCAAAATCCCAGGAATTTGATCGAGACCTAGAAAATCTTAAAAACGCCTATGGATAATCAATCCGTTTTTGAATCAGTCCCAAATCCGGTTTTTATATGAAGTTGATTTTTAGACCGTATGAGCTGTACGTGTGCTTCAAGAGTTCGATATTAACCCAAAATGTTTCCGATGCAAATTTGATGATCCTTCAAAAATGCCGCGATCATTTTGGCGAAGATTCTGATGGCACTGCGGGCTTTCGAGTGCAAATTTGCACGCGCCGAGATACTGATCAACTCATTATTGAGTCGATGGTCGACTTCTCATTCACGGACAGAATGTATGGTTGATTGTAGTGATGCACGAAAGTGTCGGTCTCAAGTCTCGAGTTTTTGGGTCCAGAGCTCGAGTCTCGCGGTCAAGTCTCGGGGTTGAAAAATTTTGGGTCTCGTGCATAGTTAGTTGATTGGTAGGATTTGGACTAAGGTTGTCGGTTCCTGGGAATTCTTCGGTTATCCGAACCGGAACTGATAACCGAACCGAAATTTTTCGGTTCGGATAACCGAACCGAAGAACTGAACTGAAACTTTTCGGATATCCGAACCGGAAAATCCCGGTTCTACGGTTCGGTTCGGAACCGGCAACCCTAATTTGGACAGGCGCCCGAGTCGGGCGGGCATTCGGCCGGGCGGGCGAACGACTAACAAATATTCGACCCGGGAATATTTTTTTTCGAACCTTAATGATTAGAGAATTGTGATGGAAAACAGCTCATTTAAGCTACAAAAGGGCCAACAATTTTTCAATCACATTTGGAGCAATGTCGAATATGAACGGAATGGAACAAATTTTTTTCATGGAATTCGGCAACAAACATCAACCAAGTTCTATACGACAGACTGAGGACGGCGAGCCCATTTCGGACGATGTATGAATTAAAAAAAGTTAATCCAGGACTCGTATTTGTACTTGAGTGTCAAGTACAGTACTTGGAAACAGACCATCGTACTTAATAGCCATTACATGGACTTCATTAATTGACCCGTTACGTACTTGGAAATCAACATGTTTGTAATTGGCTCTAACGCTTATCAGATACGGACCCTGATTTAATCACTTAAAAATATCAGAATAATGACAACTGGTAGCCCAAACAAATATTCTTCTCTACTAAAAAATCGAGACCGGGATAGCCAGGCCGCGAAAGCCGGGGTTGGGCCCAAAGTCTTCTGGAATTACTCTTAAAAATGATTAGTTTCATATTTGAAGCCGGACCATGAGCCCAATAAACTGCCAATTTTTCGACCGATGCCGGTGCCGACTCACTCTAATTTATAGGAAAACGCAATTGGACCCCTGCTTGCTTCTATAGCTCATGAATTGATCAACGGGAGCGGAGCAAAACAGCTGCATTTCATCCCAATGTTGAAAGACCCGCGCAACTTTGAGGAACACATTCACATTTACTTCCAAATTCCAAGCCTCAAATTTTCGAAGCGAATTACGCAAAATTGGAAGCTGAAGGGCTACCAAAATGACCCAAAAAAAGTTTATACAGCTGTATCAAAATATACTCTATCAACATGTGATTTGGTGGGTGACGACTGTGTGCCGATACGAGAACTTATGGCAAAGATTTCGACCTATCAGAATTGGTGCGACCCGGACAATCTGAGCGATCCGTGCATTGATCCTCCGACCCCGGTGAATTTGCATGCCCTTAATCATTTTACAACAAACTCCTCCACTTTTTTGATTTTCTGATATTTGTTTTGGTCCGTTGGCACTTTTTGTTTATGGCGCGGCGCTTCGTCACCTTCTCAGAGATTTTCGATTAATTTATGACCCATGCATTGTTAAAATTAGAGTTCTCACCGACCCAGAGCCTTAACCCCGATCCCCGACTTTCCCGCCTCCGAGAGGTCGGGGAGCAAGCCTGGTTAAAATAAAACTAAAGACGATTTGGCTATTTAGGGTACCGCTACAGAAAAACACCCGTTGGACGCCATGGGCGACATGATAATGTCCAAACAACAAGTGCAAAGTTTATACAACAAATACAGAATCAGTGAGTTTGGGGGAATGTTGGATCTAAATTATTCGGGAGTTTGACATAGCGGACCATCAATGGCAATTATTAAATAAATATTTGAATTAAAAATAACTAATTGACATAATTAAATTCATTGAAATGCTCAGCACTTTGTTAAGAATGTGCCAAATGTAAAAATGCGCCAAAAACGGTGGGAAAGAAACGGCCGAAGAGACAGTTCGCTGCTCTAAGGCGATGGTCCGATTTTCCGATCCAGATCAGATTCGAATGGGCCACATGTTGGTTTAACAAATTTGAAAACATTTGTTATAGAATTCTTTTACATTCAGTTCCAAAAGAAAAAAAAGAGCGCAAAAAGTGGGTAAAAGCCGTCGAGAGTGGAGCCAAGATGATTATGTGAGTGCCAATTAAATCAGAGTTGATCAGGATTTTAAGGAAACCAGGATGGGATCAAAATAAATAAAAAATAAAGGAAAAGTCAAAAACCCTAAACTTTTGGACTAACACAAGTTATTTGAAAAAAAACAGGACCAGGTTCCAAAAATATACTTCAGTCCTAAAAAATGAATAGTCCCTTGTGTTAAATTTAAATAAATCATAATTTAATCTAGGGATGCCACCTACGTCAATTTCACCTTCACTGTGCGTGCTGGAAAGGATTATGGCATAAATATAAAAAATGACGAAGGTTGCCGAAGTCATCTTGGCAAACAAGGAGACTGGCAAGATCTCATTCTTGCGGAAGAATGCATTGAAGTTTGTAAAGTATCGAAGTGGCGCTCTGCTTCTTGCAAATGCCGTACCCTGAATCCAAATAACAACAAAAACAAATCGAAACTTTCAAAAAGATTCGATCGATTGTTCGAAAACGTAACGAAATTTTTAAAAAAAGCCTTGATTGTTGGCGCTTTAATTTACTCGCAGAAAAGTAGAGTTGGTCAAAGCCGGGGATTTTTGCAAAAAACAAACAGGACCATAAATAAAAGACGCGTCATGTGATCCCGACAGTAGTTGATTTCGGGGAGACGAATGTTCACCTTTGCCCAACTTTTTTGAACTTTTTCAGCGACCCAAATTAAAGCTTTTTGCTATTATTCAAAGCAAACACTGAGTTGAAGCTATTAATAAGCAAAGCTAAGCGATTAGACAAATGCCAAAAAAGTTATGGCCCGAAAATCAGAAAGTTTGAGTTTTATAGCCAGAATGGTCATAACTTTTTATGGCATTTGGCCAATCGATTAGCGTTTACTTGCTAATAGCTTCTACTCAGTGTTTGCTTTCGATGATACCAAAAATATTTAGTCTGGTTCGCTACAAAATAAGAAGTTTAAAAAAATTGGGCAAAATGTGAACGAATCGTCCTTCGTCCTTGCTTCGACAGTGGCACTGTCGAAGTCCACTGTCGAAATCAATGCCAAAAAAGGTCCAGTCAAAAAACCGGGACAAAAATTCCGTCCCTAAACGGAACTTTCAGATCCATCCGTGATCCCCGATCAACTACAGAAAAGATTTGAATTTCTACGTTTTGTCTGGCAGGAGTCGGATACTTAAGACAAAATTATGACCAAATTTAATTTATATATTAGATGCATTAATTTTTTATAAACAGAGGGGCGGCGGAACTGCAGCTCACGAGATTTTGCATGCGCTTGGCCTGCTCCATGAACATCAACGAGACGATGCGCGCAACTTTGTCAAAATGAATTACTATCACAAGGCGTACAACGCGAGTTTTAGATATAATAAATTCGTATAACATTTCAAGTTCTGCATCGAATGAATTTATTTTTTCAAAAAATTCAATCTTAAAAATCGATTTGGGGGTGCGGGTTTTTAACTACAGTAATTTCGAAAGAGGGGTAGTTCTCAAAATTTAAAATATTATACCATTCGACTTCACTCTAAACCTAACGCACGAATCCGTAAATTTTTTTTTGGCGGAAACCACTTTGAACCAAGATGAGCCCTGGACTGAAGTGTCTTTTTGAGTCAAAATTAGGGTTGCTCCCCGACCAAACCCCCGATCCCGAGCTCAAAAAAGGGGACGTCCCCGACCCCGACGTTGCCAACCCCGGGATCCCCGACCCCGACCCTGTCCCCGAAAAATTTGGTCGATCCCGACCCCGTCCCCGACCTTTTTTTGGGTCGGGGATCGGGGTTGACAAACACCCCTAAAAGATCGACTTTTTGGGGAGAATAAGTACTTTCGAAAATATAATTATTTATTACTGATGGTGTAGTGGTGAGTGGTGTGTATACTTTGTGGATCGGATCCCTATTGTGTAAATGATTTTTTATCGCTTTATATGACATCAATGGTGGAGTAAACAATTTTAAATTGTTTCGGTTTTTAGCGCAATTTTTTATTCCATCTATTTCTTTAAAATTTTGAGAATTCAACAAGTTATGGTCAAAATTTTCACTAGAGTGCGGCGCGGGATTGATCCCGCGCGGGATTTTGCGGGATCCCGCACCGCAATCCCGCATTTTTTGCGATTTGCGGGATTTGCGGGATTAATCCCGCAAATCCGATCCCGCACGAGATTTTGATCTGCAATCCCGCAGCGGGATCCGCAAATTGGTAAGCGGATCCCGCAATTGGAAATTTTGTTAGTGAATAATGTCAGTTTATTCAAAATTAGGATAGACGTTTTGCCAAATCTTTCAAATTAAAAGACTCTTTGCTCACAAATTACACAAGTGGAGTACCATAAAAATGGAATTTTTGACAAATAGGCAGATATCGTCTGGTGTATTGGTGAGTGATGTATTTCGGAAGTGTTGTGGTTGTGGGTTCAAATCCCTACTGTGCAAATTGGTTTTTTATGTCTTTTGATGACAATTCTTATGATTTTTAAAAAGTTTTTGGGCTTCTTTTTACATCTTTTTGTAATTTTTGGACGAAATTAAAAAAGCATATTAGGGGGGACCTTTTGTTTTACCTATAAAAAATAAATGGACTCAAAAATTCAAAAATAGCCGTATTTGTTTGCAAATTTCTTAACAAATTGAGTCAAAAATTCTAAAAATTTACCCCGGCGGCGCCTATCGGCACCGCCGACGACTTGCTCAGCCCCAGCAGCATAAGTGGAGCCAGAATTTCAAAAAAATTTGATGCTGCCTTGATCATTATAAAAAAAAAATACCCCCCCCCCCCATTGTTTAATCCCAATCCCGGTCCCGGCCCTAGTTACAAGTAGTCTTGGATAAATAAGAGCTTCAAATGATACAAATTGAACAATTCGGTCCAGTTTGAAAGGTGTTTTGATTTTTTTGGTAAAATTAAAAAATCCCGCAATCCCGCAGCGGGATCCCGCAAATTTAAAATGCGGGATTTGTGGGATTGCGGGATTTGCGGGATTAATCCCGCAAATCCGATCCCGTACGAGATTTTGATCTACAATCCCGCAGCGGGATCCGCAAATCCGATTTTGCCGCACTCTAATTTTCACGAAAACTTTCAAAATTAGTGAAGTGTTAGCCGAATTTCGTTAATTTTGAAGCAATTTTCTTAACAAAACATTGTTAAAATCTTCAAAAAAAATTTCCGGCGGCTCCTATCGTCACCGCCGACTCCTCCCATTCCTAAAAAGCTTCTAAAAACACCACCATTTTTTAAACTTTTAGTCAAACATGACGTAAACTCCAAAAATAAAGAAATTACAAAATTCCCTTCACTCTTGAGATTTTAAAGATGATGAATGGATTTAAAAACAAAATTATATTTTATGCTTGCCTAATAAAGACATTGCTGAATTTTTTATGAAAAAAATTTCATGAACAAAATTTTCTTCAACCCCGACCCCGAAAAATTTGGTCGTCTCCGACCTAGAGTGCGGCGCGGGATTGATCCCGCGCGGGATTTTGCGGGATCCCGCGCCGCAATCCCGCATTTTTTGCGATTTGCGGGATTGCGGGATTTGCGGGATTAATCCCGCAAATCCGATCCCGCACGAGATTTTGATCTGCAATCCCGCAGCGGGATCCGCAAATTGGTAAGCGGATCCCGCAATTGGAAATTTTGTTAGTGAATAATGTCAGTTTATTCAAAATTAGGATAGACGTTTTGCCAAACTTTCAAATTAAAAGACTCGATGCTCACAAATTACACAAGTGGAGTACCATAAAAATGGAATTATTTGATAAATAAGCAGAGATCGTCTGGTGTAGTGGTGAGTGATGTATTTTGGAAGTGTTGTGGTTGTGGGTTCAAATCCCTACTGTGCAAATTGGTTTTTTATGTCTTTTGATGACAATTCTTATGATTTTTAAAAAGTTTTTGGGCGTCTTTTTACATCTTTTTGTAATTTTTGGACGAAATTAAAAAGCATATTAGGGGGGACCTTTTGTTTTACCTATAAAATTGGTAAATAAATGGACTCAAAAATTCAAAAATAGCCGTATTTGTTTGCAAATTTCTTAACAAATTGAGTCAAAAATTCTAAAAATTTACCCCGGCGGCGCCTATCGGCACCGCCGACGACTTGCTCAGCCCCAGCAGCAGAAGTGGAGCCAGAATTTCAAAAAAATTTGATGCTGCCTTGATCATTATAAAAAAAAAATACCCCCCCCCATTGTTTAATCCCAATCCCGGTCCCGGCCCTAGTTACAAGTAGTCTTGGATAAATAAGAGCTTCAAATGATACAAATTGAACAATTCGGTCCAGTTTGAAAGGTGTTTTGATTTTTTTGGTAAAATTAAAAAATCCCGCAATCCCGCAGCGGGATCCCGCAAATTTAAAATGCGGGATTTGCGGGATTGCGGGATCTGCGGGATTAATCCCGCAAATCCGATCCCGCACGAGATTTTGACCTGCAATCCCGCAGCGGGATCCGCAAATCCGATTTTGCCGCACTCTACTCCGACCCCGACATTGTCAACCCCGACCCCGAAGGCCTTAAACATGCTGGAAAATTAGTCTAAGCCTAACGAACCCCGAGAGCCAAAAGTCGTTTTTCAAAATTTAAACCGGTTCAAAAACCTTTTTACTTTCTAATTTATTTTTTCGACAAATTCGTAATTTTGAAATCCTATATAAACGATTTGGTAATACAGTGCTTTGTCCCCCCCCATTTTTTGAAAAAATACAAACATTTTCAAAAGCCATATAAAACAAATTTCCGGGGGTTTTCGGGGTCGCTGATCACGATTCTTACATTTATTTTACCCAATTCCGAACCCGAACCCGAATTCGAACAATTTTTTGAAAATTCAAAATTTTCCAAAATTCAATGTTAGCCTCAAAATCATTCAAAAAGCATAAAATTACATTGAAAAAGCAAATAATGACTGAATTCATGTTAATGAATGATTTTAAGGCTAAAATTGAATTTTGGAAAAAATTGAATTTTTGGAATGTGTTCGAATTCGGGTCCGGGGTTCGAAATTGGTCGAAATGGATGTCAGAATTGAATTTTACGCCTCTTAATACACCTAGAAACACCTTTTTATCGACTTCTAAAAAATTATGTATTTTTTCAAAAAATGGGGGGGGGGGGGTCAAAGCACAGTATTACAAACGATTTTGCCCATTTTTAATCTGGACAACTGAGTCCTCACTGAAAAAGACACTTCAGTCCCGTGCTCATAACTTGCTTCCCGTATTCCAAAAATTTTCATTAATTATATCCGGGTTTGGGCGGACCTGAAAATTCTGTCCACATAGAGCTATATGAGTTTTTCTTTTCAGGATTGGGCTACGCAACTCGTTGTGGCACAAAATACAGGAAATTTCGACTTTCCATACGATTTTGGATCAATAATGCACTACCCAAGTGTTGGGTAAACCAATGACTGTTTACGGTTGTTAAATGTCTGGACATTTCAGACCTGCCCCACACTTGATAATCACACATTCGCGCTTTTACCAAAAAACGATTGGCCAAAGGGAGAAACTCTCCTTCAAGGATGCGGCAATAATCGACCGTGCATATGGCAAAGGCATGAAGGGCGAAAATAAATTTCTTGTCTTGACTGGCATTCCGGGGTGGCAATGCTACTGATTCCCCGTTGACGTTCATCCGGAAACCCCTGTTTTTTTGCTTATTTAGACGCCTGCAAAAATGAAGCAAACCAATGCCTAAATGACGGTTATCCCAACCCTAAACGTTGTTGGCAATGCCGTTGCCCTGATGGATATGGCGGAGCATATTGCGAATCGATCGAAAATAGTAAGAAGCGTTTTAAAACCCGAATTACTTAATTAATTTTTATTTTAAAATAATTTGCAATCAAACCATTCAGATTGGAACTGCGTTGATGAAAGTGACAGAGAATTGGAAGCCGATTGGCAAACGCGAACGCTAAAGCCTCTGCTAAAATGCGACGATGGTTCAGCCACAATTAAATGCCGATGTCATTGGATAATCAAGGCACTTTAAGATTTTATTTTTAATTAAGGTTACAAGGAATAGTGGAAATTTCAAAATGATTTTCGGCGTTGTCCTCACAAAAATGATTTAATCACGGATTTTAACAAATTTATAAGGTGTGACACAAAAACAATTTTCTAATTGTAACTTCCTCCCCCCCCCCCAGGGGGCTCAGATCACCTTTGGCAACCGGCTCCATAAGAAATTTTCGCAAAGTCCAAAAATATGACAAAATGTGGCAGATGTGGAAATGTGGCAAATTTGCAAAATATGGAATTTGGCACTAAAAGAGTGCATTTTGAGCGCCCTGCCCCCCCCCCCCCCTCAGGAAACCATATTTTGCCCTGGTCGGTTGTGTTTCACTTAGCCCTCTGGTGGCCGAATAGCCGGAATCGAGGCTGTAATTCTTTTTGGGACTAAAATTTCTACCTTATTTAATCCTGATTTTCATCAGTAGAGACGAGATTAACAAGTTTTTACATGTTGTTTTTGTTGCGAATAGGGAATCATGAGAGAAGCCCGGAAATAGCATTCACTTTGAAAAATTTTACAATAGAGCGACTTTTTAGTCAATATAAATCAATATTTTGGCTTTTTTGGGAAAATCAATATTTCGCCATTTTTTTATAATAAATCAATATTTTAGCCATTTTTCATGAAAAAGAGCAATTTTTAGGCATTTTTTTTGAAAATTTTTGCAGAAATTCAATAATTTCAGGCACTTTTTCCAAAATTTCTTAAGAAAAATGCAATAAAAACGAAAAATGTAACCTTAACATTCAAAAAAATTTTTAAACTAAAAATGCACCCCTAAAATGACTTTTTCTTTAACCAAAGCCCCCCCCCCCAAAGATTGACATTTTCCCTAAAATTTTTTATCTATATTTATAAAAATTTCCAAATCATGTGAAAAATAGTACATTTTCTATTCTGAGAGAAAAATTAATAAAAAATGACGAATTTTGAAGATCCCGTTTACTCAAGCTGATAATAAAACCGTGCGCGGGTGGGGGCGGCATGTCTAGAATCGGAGTATGGGGAATCTATTTCTGAGTTATAAAAATTGGTAAATAAAAAATATTTCCACGAATAAAAAAATGACTTTCTGAAATTAATATAAAGGTTTGGGTTATGTTGTAATGCATTTTTTAGCCAAAACATGGTGGTAAAACAGTGCGAATTCAACTCAAAAATTTGTCTAATCGGATTGGTTGTGACTCCGATCTCTGCAGTCGGTCGTTCCTTGAAATCAAATACCGGAAGGACAAAAGGGCGCAAGGCATTCATTCCTTTTTTGGACACGGCGCATTTCATTTTGCCTGTTCAACCCATTCAAATTTTAGGCGCAAGACTTTGCTGCCCAGACGAGCTTTCGAACGAAATAAATTTGATTTATGCCGATGGACCCAACACGGACATTGTCGTTATACTCAACATTGATAACAAGGTGCCAAAAATAAATAATGCAATGTTTATGTGCCATTAAGGCATGTTTGGTCATCCATGCGTTCGTTTTTGGTTAATTCTTAAAATGAATTCATTTTCAAAATTTTGAAATTTTTTTTTAAATTCAACATTAAATTAGGGCAAATTTCTGCTTGCCAATATTTTAATGTCAGATTACAAAGTCTTGCCCTCATAAAATCGGCTTTATAGGTCGACTTAATGGCCGACACCCAACAAATTCCATTCTTCGAACTAACGTACGAGTCTGGTGAGTGCTTTGAAACAAAAAATTAGAAATTATTCCAACATTTTAATAGACGAAGCAAAAATCGTGCCTTCCGACGATTGCCTTGAACTCCTTTTTGACTCTAAAAGGGATCCCGAAGGTGTAGCTATGTGCTATACGGATCCATTGACAGGTGAAGACATTCCCTGTTGCCCAGAATTGCCAGGGAAAATGTCCGTTAGAGCGAAGGAGTGAAAGCCGATGGAGTTGCAAAGTCGTCGTGGTATTCTTTCATTAAAATTTTTAAAGTTGAGTAGGGTGGACAAAACGGGGGCCGGTATCCGGGTGTTTTTTGAAATTTTTTGAGTAAAATTATCCGGGTCTTGGACCAACCCCAGCCAAATCACCCGGTATCCAGACAGATATCCGGGTGTTTTTGAGCTACCCGGTATTCGGGAGACCCGGATAATATCCGTTTAATTGTGAGTTTATTTAATCGATTCCCGATTAATCTCAAGGTCAAGTATCGGGCTCGGGCTCGATTATCGTCAAATCTCGTGCAGCCTATAGCATCGCCAAGAAATTTTTGATGGCATTTTGGGATCCATAACCGTAGAATTTTGCTCAAGGGGCGGGGGGCGGGGGTCATAGGATTTTTCTTTCATCCTTTCACGCTGGAAATTTTTTTACTAATAAATTGCTAGTTTCTCAATCCAAGAAAAACTTTCATCAAATACCATTCTTGGGGGTGCAAATTTTCCGGTTTTTTTTTCGTGAAAACGGGTATTTTAACTGGAAAAAAGCTAAAAAACAACGAAAAACGGTATACCGCCCATTCTTGATCGGAGCCCCGAGCCCGATCGGGGGGTTTAAACGACGGGGACACCGTCAAGGAGTAGGAGAAAACAGTCAGGGGTCGAGCGGTAGGGGACGTTTGAGTCTGTGATTTTGTGATATTTCAAAATTTTTTGATGTATCCGATTGATTCTCGTGTCCAGGCTCTCTCTCTCTCATAAGTCTGAAAAAAGTTTTCTAAAAAACTAAAATTCTGATCTTTTTATTTTGTTTGAAGATTAATGGCCAATACAAGGAAGTTAGAGGACTCAACAAACCAAAGGAGGCGTATTTTCAATGTTTTGTATGTTAATTAATTATTTTTTGTTATTGCTAAAATTTCGACCATTAACAGAAGCGAGAAGGGCAATCAACGAGCTTTTGGGGCTATTGGAATGATAAGAGCAAGGATCCGATGTACGTTGACGACTTTCAGTGTTTGGCCTATGAAGAAGCCGGCATTGAACACCCGCCGGAGGAGACGTCCATTCAATTTCCGTTGAAGTTTAAAAGTGCTTACGACAATCAATCCGTGGAAAGACCATGAAAAAAAAATTGTGCCCAGAAAAAAAAAATTGTGCCGTATTTTTTCCTGTGTTGCACTAAATTTGTAAAAAAGTTTATTAACATTTTCTATTTCAACATTGCATTGTTTTAGTTGGAATTAATTTGCCAATTTGCTGAAAACTTATTTTTAACGATATAAATTCATTCAGGTGTTTGTAGTTGATTTCGACAGTAAGTGATTTCGAGATTGAACTATTTCTGCTACTCATTGTGTCTGCATGTGAATTCGCCAGTAAATTGAAGTCGACTTCAGCAGTTGATTTCGACAGTAACCCCAATTTTAAAATCAATAGGGTCGAGATTTTTAGGGACTAAAAAACGTGAAAAAGGGACATATAATAGGGACTAAAAACGCCAAAAAGTGGCAAAATAGGGACTAAAAAAGGTGCTAAAACTGACTAAACCCAGTTAATTTTTGCGGTAAAACCTTTAAAATCCATCAGTCTTTATTAATTTTCTTCTTATAATTGTAAATGTAATATTTTTCACACGTTTTTGAAACTTTTATAAAAAATATCAATAAAAAATTTTTAGGGAAAATGTCGATCTTTGGGGGTTGGTTTTTGGTCCAAGAAAAAAGTCTTTTTTAGGGGTGTATTTTGGGAAAGAAAAAATTTTGACTTTAGGGGTAGTTTTTTTCTCTCTTTTTTGCATTTCTCTTAAGAAATTTTTGGAAAAAATGCCTAACATTTTTTCTTAAAACTTTTGACAAAAATGCCAAAATAGGGTCTAAAAACGCAAAAAGGGCGAAATAGGGATTTATTCTCAAAAAGGGCGAAATAGGGATTTATTATCAAAAAGGGCGAAATAGGGATTTATTCTCAAAAAGGGCGAAATAGGGATTTATTCTCAAAAAGGGCGAAATAGGGATTTATTCTCAAAAAGGGCGAAATAGGGATTTTTAGGGACTAAAAAGTCGCTCTAATTCAAAAATTTTTCGAAATGAATGCTATTTCTGGGCTTCTCTCGTCAAACCCTATCCGCAAAAAAAAGGGTTAAACCCTAAAAATCTCGTCCCTACTTATCAATAGGGCCGCAGTTTATATGGATAAAAAATCTCGAAATATGGCCATAAAACATGGATAAAAAATTGCAAAATATGGACAAAAATTGCAAAATATGGACGAAATATGGATAAAAAATTTTCAAATATAACAAAAAAGGGGCAAGTTCCAAATTTTGCATGAGGCTTCTCCCATCTATGTTCTCGCTATCCAAAACTTCAATTACCGCTAATATTTGATTGTAAAAGAAAAATTGAGTCCCAAACAGACCAGGTTCAAAAAAAAACAATTTGGTTTTTGGCTCACAGCTCAGCTATATTCAAAAGACAGGGGACAAAAATATCTCCAGAAAAAAGGCAACATTTTATTGATCATAATAGTGGAAATTTTGAGGCTTGATTGTATTTTGTTAAATTAAAATAAATTTTCAATTTCAAAAAATAAATAGTGCAAAGACTTATGACACACCCTAAATAATATGAGATTGGGCAAGTTATTCTAAGACTCATATTAAAAATTGAGACGCTGCGATCATTTTGAGCCAATTTATGGTTCTCCAAATTTCCCCAAAAAGTGTCCATTGGGGCGAATGTCACTAAATTGGGCCTATTTTTTGGAAAAATTGCTTAACAAAAATGCTATAAAAAGGGAAAAATGCTCCCCTAAAAATCGTCTGGCAGTTTCGGTTAACCAAAAATTTTTTGAAACCGACAGCCTTACCCTTGACCACCCCGGTTAATCACGATCCCGGTTTTTGAAAAGTCAAAAAATAAATAAAATAAAAGACTAATCCCGATCACCGCTTTCACGGTCCCGGTCCTTGTTACAAGTATTCTTAGATAAATAAGTGCTTTCAAATGATACTAAAATGAACGATTCGGTTTAGTATAAAAGGTGTTTTGATTTTTTTGAAAACGCGGGATCCCGCAAATTTAAATGCGGGATTAATCCCGCAAAATCCGATCCCGCACGACCTTCCGGAAAAAAATCCAACAGCGGGATCCCCCAAAGGCGATTTTGCCGCGCTCTAGTCTCTACTCATATGAATGCAAAAATGTATTCCAATAATTCTAAACAACAACAACAATTTCCAACATTCAAAAAATAATGTCAAGCTTTAAGATTGTCGAGTCAGAAGGCCCACAATTTCCTTGTGTCGCTTTGCAACAGCGACGTCCAGTGCCGTTTTGCCTTAAAAAGAAAATGTTCTGTTAAAAATTATGTCGTCGTCCATTTTATTCCTGAGCTAAAACGTTTCATTCTTTTTTTGCTAATTTTTGGGCGTTTCGTTCCGTAAGTTCCTTTTTTTGTTTCATCAATCAGAAAAAGCATTCCCTCACCTTTCTTATTGGTCCGATCAACGCGCGCGCCTTTTGACAGCAAAAAGCGCACAACGTTCGTCTTCCCACCGGAAGAAGCGAATATCAACCCGGTGAAACCGTTGCTAGCCGTAGCTTCAATGTCCTGGCCTCAATACTCCACAAAGTGTTCAACTGCAATTAAAATTTCTATTTGAAAGCATCTCAAATTTTGCGAAATTTCAGCATCAAATAAACCAAACCAACAATTGGTATCATTCAACAACACTTACCGACGTCCAAATGGCCTTCCCCGCACGCTTCCATCCACGGCGACATGCCGTTATTCGCCTTCTGGTTGACATCAGCGCCTTTGGCGATCAACTCTTTGAACACCTCCAAATGGCCTTGCCTTGCCGCGAGGAAAAGCGGCGACAAACCTGAAAATTTAAATTTTAAGGCAATTAAAAACATTTATTATTTGAAAGTGCGCCAATAAAAATCCTTTAAAAGGAATTTTCTGTTTAAATTCCCACACCTTCGCTAGTGGCCCGATCAGTGTCCGCGCCCTTCCACAACAAAAAACCGACAACGTCCGCATTCCCAGCGAAAGAAGCGAGTATCAACCCGGTGAAATCGTTTCTATTCGTAACTTCGATGTCTTGGCCATTGTCCACAAATAATTTGACTGAAAACAGAAAAATTGATATCGTTCCGAGAGGTTTATTTGCAAAACTGCCAATATATTGGATTTCAGTTTTTTTGAACTTTTCGGGGGTATAATTTTCTTGATATTTGTCCGGTCTAGTTTATGCTTACATATATGTAGATCTCGGCAATATCTCGGTATTTAGAGACCGGACTTGAGCTTCGAGCGAGATTCTCGAAAATGCAGTTTTATTCGAGACGAGATTTCTCGAGAATCTCGTCGAGATTTTTCGAGATCTCGTCTCGACCGGGCTCTATCGGTATTATTCAAAAACACTTACCGATATCCAAATGACCTAGCCCGCACGCTTTCAGCCACGGCGACATGCCGTTATTCGCCTTCTGGTTGACATCAGCGCCTTTGGCGATCAACTCTTTGAACACCTCCAAATGACCCTCTTTTACAGCATGGTAAAGCGGCGAAAAGCCTAAAAATTAAAATTTTATTTAGAAGAGTGCCAACAAAAAGGCGCGCGAACAAAACAAAAAATTTCTAAAATCAAATTAGGGCTCAATCATTCAAAAAGCATACAATTGCAACAAAAAGGCAAACAATAATCGAATTCATGCTTGCTTATCGATTTTGAGCCCAGAAATTGACTTTTGAAAAATTTTAATTTGGGTAAATTGTTCGAATTCTGGACCAGCGTTCAGAATTGGTCGAAATGGAGGTCAGATTCGATTCTACGCCTTCCCTCACCTTGGATATCGGTCCGATCAACGCGCGCACCTTTCGACAGCAAATAGCGCACAACGTTTGACTTCCCTTTAATAGATGCGCAATTCAACCCGGTGGCACCGCCAAACCATGCAAAATTAACGTCCTGGCCATTCTCCACAAAGCGTTTAACTGCAATTAAAAATGTAAATTTCAGAAATGATATCACCGACAGGGCTGACTCAAAATTTCGATTTTCGAGTTTGTCTTTTCGATGTTGTGTTTTGGGTTCGAACCCGCTTCAGCGCACGTATTTTAAATAAGTTTTAAAATTAATTTACTTTTTTTTAAATTTTGTTTGAAAATTTTCGTGTTTTTCATTTCGTTCTCGAAAATAAAAAATTATATTTTCGTGCAGCCTGGTCACGGAGGCCGGCTTTGTGACCCCCCGGTTCGCGAAAGGGACTCCTCCCATTCCTACCTAAAGATTGACTTTTATCTCCATCGGTATCAATTTTGTCTGAAATTTTTCAGTCAAATTATTCGTGGAGAATGGCCAGGAAGTGGATGTTACGGAAAGCAACGGTCTCAATGGGTTAATAGTCGCATCCATCAATGGGAATTCGAGCGTTGTGCGCTTTTTGCTGTCAAAAGGCGCGCGCGTCGATCGGACCACTAACGAAGGTGAGAGAATTTAAAACAGAAAATGCCGTTCAAAGCATTATTTGCTGGCACTCTCCTAAATTATAAGTATTTTTAATTATTCATTTTTTAAACTTAAATTTATAGGGGTTTCGACGCTTTCCGTTGCGGCAATTCAAGGTCGTTTGGAAGTGTGCAAACTGTTGATCGCTAAAGGCGCTGATGTAAACCAAGAGACGAATAGCGGCCTATCGCCGTGGTTTGCAGCGTGCATGGAAGGCCATTTGAACATCGGTGGGTGTTTTGAATGATACCGAGATATTTGATTAAGCCAGCTACAAGAAATTATTGTATTGAGAAAATCCGCACTAAACTTTTGGAGGTGGAGGGGTCCAATGTTTGGGCTTCTATAAGTCTTCTCAAATTAAACAATCTCTCGATTGAGAAGAGTTAAAACACCAAACTTTGTTTATGGATGAGTTGGGTTGGCTATATGAGATGAAGTTTTTCCATCGGTATCAATTTGTCTTGAATTTTCAGTTGAATTTTTTGTGGAGAATGGTCAGGACATCGAATTTATGCATAGCAACGGTCTCACCGGGTTGATGGTCGCATCTCTCAAAGGGCATGCGAACGTTGTTCGTTTTTTTCTGTCGAAGGGCGCGCGCACTGATCGGACCGGTGTCAATGGTATAGTGGGAATCAGAACTTGGCCAAAATCGATAATTTTTCTAACAAATCAAAACAAATACTTTTTCTGATTGATGAAACGGAACGGAAAAATTTGCAAAACGAAATGCCCAAAACCTAACGAGAACGAAACATTTTAATCCAGCTCTCTGCGATGACGACATGATTTTTATAACAACATTTCCTTTTTAAGGCAAAACGGCACGGGACGCAGCTGTTGAAAAAGGACACGGGGAAATTGTGGAACTTTTGACTCGCCATGCCTCAGCGAGCGCAAATTGAATTCGGTTGAGAGGAGATGAGCATTTTTAAATATTTGACATTTTTTGAATGTTGGAATGTTGTTGTTTTAGAAATTATTGTATTTGCCAAAGTCCGGAATTCTAGGCCCAAAATTAGCAATTTGCTCGATAAAGAAATCGGTTTTCCGAGACTTGCTTCTCTTAAATTTTTCGCATTTTAGTTATTGTCCATTTAAAAGAAAGGCATTTTCTTTATTTGTCTGATCATTGACTCAAATGAGCGATCGATCAAACTCTCCGGGTACAATTTGTTTGTTGTCATTGCGGTCGATCTTGGCAAACCAGGCCATGTTTACGGCAAGATTTCTGGCCGATGTGCCATTTCGAGTTAATTTTTATAAATTTACATGCCAATCCTGCTTTTTGGGTTTCACAGGTGGCCACCCTGCTCAAGCAAGACACAAGACTTTTGAAAAAAATTTAATTTTAGGAATGTATTTATGGATTTATTGCATTTTTTTTGTTAAGAAAATTGGTCAGGAATACAAGTTTTTTTGCGAATTCTGCTTCACTTTTAGGGGGGGGGGGGGGGGAGGGGGTCGGGAAAATTTCGTATTTTTAACTTAATTTGTTAACAGATTTGCAAGCAAAATTTATAACGGTGGTCTTTTTGAAGTTTTTTAGGAAAGGGAGAGGTTCGGCGGTGCAGGTGCCGCCGGGAGAAAAAAGTTAAGAGATAAATCGTTTAACCACTGAGCCACACTTGCATTGAATAAAATGCAAATTAAAAATTAACCAAAAAGTCCAATAACTAGAGGGTACCGCCGGTTTGGGTACCCGGTTTTTGGTTAACCGGGATTTTAAAGACCCGGTTTTCCTAACCGGTTAATTCCCCAAAATACCCGCTTTTCGTAACCGTTTAACCGTGGGGCCGACATTTCATCGAATAAGCCAAAATCCGACATTTTATCGAGGCGACATTTCATTGAATGGAATTTCCGAATTTTTAAATTGATGTTTTCTATAGTAAAAGCATGCGCTGAAACACGAAACAGAGCTCGGATTTTGCGATGAAAAGAAGACATACTTCCGAGTGCTAAAGTCGGAACGAACGCTTCTGGGTATAAACTGGAACTTTCAGCCCCCGCCCTCCCAAATCTGTTTAACACATTAACCAATTTGCTCGTCTATCTTCGACCACCTGCATATTGGGACTTGAAGCAATATGTGTCTGTAGCGTCGCAATTGATGACCTTAATTTTGTCACGTTTGTCGGTTTTATTGCCGCTATCTAAGCTTCCGCCCCAGCATTGTTGAACTGTTTGAAAATTTAAAAAATGAATTAGGAAAAGTCGGCCCCATAGAATATAAAAAGATAATTTAACACCTAAAAACGAAAAAACTTGATTACCATCTTTAAGGTGTGAAAAAGTCGCTTTCCGATACCAAAAACTAGAATACCCAATATACAAAAACCCCTTTTGTCATTTTCAATCTTATGCCTATTTGTTAATCTTTTTAAAATTAAATTATCTTAAAATTTGATCAAATCGAACAGCCGCCACCACCACCGCCGTTCTCCGCTTTGCGCACGGTCGTCTGAAAGTCGTTTGCCTCGGTCTTCAAAAAGTGGCAAAGCAAAAAGGCAAAGACGACACAACGCCAAAACGTGGCGCCAACTTCAAAAAAAAAGATTAAGCATGGTTGATGGCATAACCAACAAATTTTAGTTTTAAAATGTTGAAAGTCAAAATGTTAATTTAATAGGTAAAAAACAAATAGTTAAACAAAACAAAAATTAGTTTACACTTTCGAACATTTGAAAATTGAACCAAAAAGAACCAAACCCCGTCTTGCACAGACCGTCAGCGACACGGCACTGAATGTGAACGCGGCCAACAGTGGAAGCAGGGTGACCATAATACCTTATTTATCAGATTTTTCCTGATTTTTGGGTGTTTTCCTGATTTTTTCCTGGTTTTTCAAAAATTTGCATATTTTCAGTGAAAATGGCCAATTTTGTTAACAAATGTCGTTAAAATCTTCAAAAAAATTTTTCCCAGTGGCGCCTATCGGCGCCACCAGACCTCTCCCATTCTTAAAAAGCTTCAAAACCCACCATTTTTTAAAATGTTGGTTGCAAATCCCTTAACAAATTGAGTCAAAAATTCAAAATTTTCGAAATTTAACACAATTTTCTTAACAAATATCAGTAAAATCTTTAAAAAATTTCCCGACGGCGCCGTCGGACCCACCAACTAAAAAATCTAAGATTAGATACGGCCCGGTCTCGGGTAACACAAAAATTTGACTGCGGATTTTGATTCTACCCAAGCATTTAATCATCTTCTATGTGATTCTGAGTTGCTGGACTAAGTAAAGTACGCTGAAAAGTACCATTAATAAAGTTTTGGCATTAAATTCATATATTTACACGCCTAAAAAATTCCTGATTTTTTCCTGATTTTTGCATAGGCTGATCCTGATTTTTCAGCCGCTATTCCTGATTTTTGGGTTTTGCCGATGGCCACCCTGAGTGGAAGCATACTTAAGCTTTTCGGAATTTACGAAATTTTTGGGGGCTCTGAATTGCAACATTTCAAACACTTTTTGTATGTTGTGGCTTGTGCAAAAACTGTCAATGTTATGGCTTAATTTGGTGTAAATGTTGATGAATGAAATAAAAGAATTTTTTGAAGTGGAACGGGGCGGGAAGGGGGGGGGGGGGGTTTGGAAACTATGGATTCCATCACAAAACAAAAATGGGGGTGTGGAGTGGGTGACATCCATGAAAATTTGCAATGTAAAAATTGAAAAGCATTGATGAATCAACTAGGGGGGGTGGGGGGAGGAGGGGGTGAATACGTTCAAATTCACGGATCAAATTTCGATTATGAAAGTTATCAGAATAATTGATGATAAGCAAATTCAATCGGTCCTTGAGCTGATCAGAAAAGTTATTAATCAGCAATTTTTTTGGTGCATAGAAAAAATTCACTCGAGATGCTAAAACAAGCCGATGCTTAGCTTAATTTATGCGGACGATTTGCGCGGACTGAACGAAGACAATGCGATCGCTGTGTTTTATGCCGATTTTTCATATTTTTAGATTGATAAAGAATGGCTTCCAAAAATTCTTTTTTTTTTTCCTGAGAATATAAGATGCAAACGATGGGGGTGGTGCGCAGGGATAGGAGAATCTATTTTGGAAAGACGGAAACATTTCTTTTTAACGGAAAACAGCTAAAAAACGATGCAGAACGGAGCGAGAATTTTCAATTAAATTTAAAATATTTTTTTATTAAAACAAAATAAATCATATTAAAATAAATTATTTTATAAAATATTTTTTGAAATATTTACAATGTTTACTTTTAAAAAGTTTGAAGATTGTCATTAGGGTGTAAAGTTAGGAAGAAACGTTCGATAAATAAATTCAATTTTTACATTTTTCATCAACGCTTCCTTGGAGGAGCTGGGGAAATTGTAACTGATTTTAACTAAATAATATTTTATTTTATCCTTTCATTATTTTTTATTATTTCGGGACTTTGTTTTCTGCTGTTTTAATCACTTCGGTTTTATCCATATGTATAAGTCAATATTTCGCCTTTTTAGTCAATATAAATCTTGGCTCTACACATAATTTGTGGCTGATAGAAAGATCAAAAAGTTTGCGATAAATAAAGGGGGAAATCAAAGTGTGATTGAAGGATTTAGTCATCTAATTTGTAAGAGAAGAATGGCGCAATTATTTGATTGCAATTGGAAAGTTGTCCATTTGTTGGCGCCTCTGTCTCTTCGGCCGATGACTCTTTTTTTGGGCGCACATTCCTCTCAAGCTTTGATCAAACTTTCATTTATAATCGCAACTGAGTAATTAATTTTGTTATTTAAAAGTATTTAAATTGATTTATACAAAATATTTAATAAACGTACCTTTTATATAACCTTCATATATTTGCTGTGCCTGTTCTTTTGGTGTGCGCGATTTTGTCAACTATTGGGTGTGATGGCGGCGGACGGATTTGGCCTTGGATCCCAAGGAAACGCCGTGAATTCTCTCTGAATAAGGTTATTTGAAATAATAATAACATAAATGAATTTTAAATATACCAGATCGGGAGTTGGAAGTGAACAAATGTGGGTGAACAACATTGCAAAACGTCCCCAATTTTCCTTTCTATTTCTTCAATCAGTGCACAATCAAGCTGATAGTCCGTTCGACGAGTGATAAACTGCGTGAATTTTGGATTTAGAATTTGGAAATAAATTGGCATTTAGGGGATCCGACGGTGGAATAAAATGAAACCATTTTGCCCAAATGCCATTAATTTGTTGAGACGAACGATGGAACTCAGAACTGCTCCAATGGTTGCCTTCTGCGGAGAGTTGAGAGTAAATGAAAAGAGAATTTTATTTGTTTGTACAAATTGTTGTTTGTTATGTGCGCCCGTTTTTGTTTCATCAGAAACCTTTTTTGCCTATTTCTGAAAATTTATAGCTTAGCCCAAATTACTAGAAATTCAAAGCCTCCATTTAAAAAAAAAAGAAAATTTTCAAAGTCGATAAAAGGTGTTTCTAGGGGTGTTCGGAATTCTGACCATTTTGTGGGTCAGCGTTCTGCGGCAGGATGACATTCCATATACGCGACATTTCATATACTAAGCAAAAAAACGACATTTCATTTTTTGAAAGGCCGATATTTTTAATTTTTTATTAAAAAGTTTGCTGCATTTTGTGGGGGGACGGGAAGCATACCGGGCTGCTGGGGGTTCGACAGAACATTAATGAAGCGTAAATAGATTTACGCAAGGCATGGCATGCAAATTGAACTTATTCAAATAAGTTCAACCAGCAAAAATACCATTTTGTAACTAAAAAAAACATTTCTTCCGTCATAATTTATTGAATTAAATAGGTCAGTTTTGTTTTGTTGTTGTTCTTTGGAGTTTCTTTGATTAAGAAAGGTATAAAGTTGAACATCACCAAACAGCGGCCGTCCTGCTCTGAGCTGTTTTATTAGTCAAGAAAAATTAAATCTTTAGGACTTGTTTTTGGACATTTTTCATTTTATTCCATTTCTGCGGGCAAAAAGATTAATTTCTAAATTCTTTTCCAGACGCTTTTAAAAATATTATTTTGTGAAATGCCAAAACTAAATTTTTCGCTGGGGCGGATGAAGCATTTGCTGGACACGGGCAATGGGGCGGATGTTTACTTTTTGGTGGGGGGAGGAGACGAAAAGGAGGCGAGTTGAGAAAAAATAGTGATATCCTCTCGGAAGCGTTTTTGCAAATTGATCAAAAGTCATTGTGTGAGAGTCTGGACCGTGACGAGTTGGTGATCAGCGAAGAAATTGCTATTTGGAATGTCATAAATTTATAAAAAAATAAATCTTAAAACTATTTTAAGGCTAAAGAGGGGGCATGTTTTACAATTTTTGTGTGCCATTCTTTTTCTGAAAAACTAACCCCTCAAAACCGATGGGATTCCTCTGCAAGTCACGAGAAACTCTCATTGAGCCTAACCGATTGATCGTCCAACATAATGGAATTAACGAGGTAAACAATTTGTTTACAAGGTCATTTTTCCTCTCCCTCTTTGACCTAGTCACTTTTGTTTTCCACACATTTGGCAAATTCCCTCACCCCCCCCCCCCCGCATCACCCAATTTTATATCGAATCATCGGTTAAATATTCATTTTAAGGGAATCCTAGAGATGGGGAGCCCGAAATTTGTTTTTCTTATTTGCGCTAAAATTTACATCCGGGGGTTTTCGGGGATATTGATTACGAATATGACACCAGATTTTGTAAATCATTGATTTTTCAATAAGATTTCCATCAAGTACTTGATTTTAGGTAAGTAAAGCTATTTTTTGAATTTTAGCGATGCCAGAGCCGTATCTCCCCTTGGATTTCGTTATTGGTGGTCCGAGGGATTTGTTTTTTATAATTTTTAACATTTTTGTTAAGAAGTACCTATTTCTAAAAGTTTGTATAAACAAATTATTTTTTCAAACCCTGCACCGGATTCGAACAATTTCACGAAAAATCAAAAATTTCGAAAATCAATGTTGACCTTAAAATTATTTAACAATCACAAAATTACAAACGTAAATGCATATAACGATCGAATTCATGCCTTTTGGGTGATTTTGCGATAAACCCCCAACTCGTTCCCGGCCAACTCGTTCCACCCCAACTGGCTCTCAGTAGTTTTTTCGTTATAACTTCTTTCAAATCGAACCAAATCATACATTTCGATATCATTCGAAAGCATGCAGTGGGTAGAAGCTTACTAAGGCAAAATAAGCGATTGGCCAAACCTCAAAAAAGTTATGGCCAGAAAATGTTTTTTCGGCGACACTTGGCCATAACTTTTTTGAGATTTGGCCAATCGCTTAGTTTTTGCCTTTTGTAAGCTTCTACTCATTGCACGGTTTTGATGATATTGAAAATGTATGATTTGGTTCGATTTGATAGAAGTTATAACGAATAAACTACTGAAAAGGGGGACGAGTTGGGGGTCCGTCCGATTTTGCAGCCAAAATTGATTTTTGGAAATTTTTTTGGATTTTTCGAAAAATTGTTTGAATTCGGGTCTGGGGTTCAAATAGGTTAAAATGGCGGTCAAATTCGGATTCCCCGACCCGAATATCTCTAGACACACCTTTTTACCCTCCTAACAAAAAAAGCTTTTCGAAAATACAAATTTTTTTAGATGAAAAAACTAAGGCGGGGTTTGACCAGAGTTGTTCGGGACCGGGGATTTTTTGGAAAAACCGGGATCGGGCCTCTAGTTTTGGCTTCGGTTGAAATCTTTTGAAATGCCAAAAAATTATTTTAGAAAAATCGCTTCTTTTACTATCATTTGTTACGTTACACAGATAATTCGAACTCAGAAAAGTAAAAAACAAAGAGAAGAAACAGAAACCGAAGCCTTCTGTGGGATTTGGACGCTATCGACGCATGGGCAGTGTTTTTCCGATTTTTACTTTTTTATTGCTTTTCCTCGGATTGGAAATTCCAGTTTACTTGGACAAAATGTTTTTGGCTGAATTGGGTTTTATTTGGCTTCATTCTTCTATTAATAATTAATCTAACAAATTTTATTAGATTTTGTAGTAAATTAAAACATGTCAATTTCGACCGAATCAACAACCAATGAAGGGGACATAAGAACAACTGAGCCGGGTAAGAAAATCAATTTACTAGTTAAATCTGAAATTTGTGGCCCCTTCACTAATTTGGACCCATTCAGAATTGCTTGGGATTATTGCCGAGTTGGAACGCTACCATGAAAAGACCAAGAAAATGGAATTGAAGGGAAAAATGAAGAACACAAAATTGGAGCTCGAAAATGTGTGAATATTTTTATTTTTCTAACAAAAACAGTGCTTTTTTTTACTATTTGTTCAGAAGGCACTCCGCGCCGAGTTGGCACATCAGAAACGGCTGAATGCTTGCAAGGACATGACGATAGCAGAGATGAGACTGAACATCGAGGATTTTAAGCAGAAACAAACGCAGGAAATTCGTCAGCCGATCACTTTTGACGATTGACAAGATCGATTTGGAACGCAAGCCAAATTTTTATATTTTTAATCTTATTTTTATGGTCAAAGCTTTTCTTGATTACTATTTAGTAAGGCCCGCCCTTATAGCCGGCCATCTCCCCATTTACTTTTGTTTGCGCACCGTTTCAGTTTCCATTGGTCAGTTTTCGCGGATTCAAAGTGATCAGGAGGCATTGCTGGACAGATTTATTGGAATTGAGCAAAAGCAAACGGCGAATTCTGAACAACAAAAAGCTGATCAAAAAGCATTGAATACAACGATTGATCAAGTGGGTTTTAAATGTTGTGTGTTTAAGTTTTACATTTTTAGCAATTCATTGAACGTGAAGAGAAACTGAACAATTTGGGGCAATTTGTTGAAGAACAGAACAAAAAGTTTGAGGAACAAAAGGAAACGGACAGAATGCTTCAGAAGCAAATGGATGAATTGGGAAACACTTCGAAGAAAGAGCTCGAAAAGGTGAGAAATATTGGCAAAAATTAATAAGAGTTATTTTTAAAGTTGGAGGGGGGGGGGGGGGGGGGCCTGAATTTTTGGAAAAATCGTAAGCGGAGACAAAAGTCAAAAGCTAAATTTTTATCCAAATTCAAGGGAATGAATCAGCTGAAGGAACAACTGAGTGCAAAAATGGAGCAGTATCAGAAAGAACAGCAACAGAACATCGTCGTCTTGCAGAAGACAGTTGCCACGTTGAGAGGGGCTCACAATCGATGGAACTTCATTAAAAGTCACCTTGGCCTCACGCTCTCTGGATTGATTGTCCAATTTATTGGGGATAATTACGGGGGTAATATTATTCTGCCAATTAATTGATTTAAAAAGTCGAGTTCACAAAATTTTTTGAATTACCTAACTTACTTTTCAGAGCATCGCTCTGCCTTCGCTGCAAATCCAATTCCAAAAAAGGGTGTTGGCATTTTCTATTACGAAGTGACCATCCTGGGAGAAAGAATGTAGTAAGTTAAATAAATAAATAATTTAGCTTCGAAATGCTTTAGAAGCAATTTCCTTTAAAAAATCATTTAGCTCTATTTCCATTGGACTTGCGGCCAAACAAATGCCATTGGACCAAAGAGTTGGAGAGTACGAAGACACTTACGCATACTCAAGCTGGGGCGATTTTTGGGGTCACGCGGTCGAGGGATCAATTCACGCCGGCAATGGATGTCCTTACATCGGAGGAAAGCCCGAAATTAAAGAAGGCGACGTCATCGGATGCGGCGTGGATTTGGCGTCTCGCCAAATAATTTACACAAAGAATGGGCAGCGTTTGGGTAGGACAATTTCATTTTAGCTTAATTGCTTAACTACCGTGTACATCTTTTAATCCCTCACTCTCTAAGAATCCCCCACCCTCTAATAATTCCCCACCTCACCTAACAGTTCGAAGTCAATTTTTGAAAAATACTCTAATCCCACATGAGGGATTACAAATTTTTTTGCAGAAACTACCGGGTTGTTTGTTGCCGATTCTGACGCTGAATTGTTTCCATGCATTTCGTTGTACTGCTTTGGCAAAATTGAAGCAAACTTTGGACCAAACTTTGAATTCAAATTCTGATGAAGAAGGCCCGGTCATAAATACCTATCTTTTTTCTTTTGGCGGATACGGTGGATGGATTTGACAGTTATACAATTCGTGTTGTTGTTTTCATTCTCTGATTATTTGATTTTTATTGTCAATCAAATCAGGGCCCGATAAAGAAATTTAATTTTCCGAGACTCGATTAAAGTAAGAAAGGTGAGTGTGGCGGTAAAACATCAACTCGCTCGCTCCCCTTCAGGGATGGGCGGAATTCCGTTTTCCGTTAAAATGCCCTTTTTAACGGAAAAAATATACACCC
Organism: Globodera pallida; assembly: GCA_020449905.1. Taxonomy (NCBI): domain Eukaryota; kingdom Metazoa; phylum Nematoda; class Chromadorea; order Rhabditida; family Heteroderidae; genus Globodera; species Globodera pallida. The sequence goes on along the minus strand of JAIXHY010000038.1, from coordinate 436,295 downwards.
CTAAGAATGGGATTTTTGGAGGATTGGAATTCGGTTGGGTTGTGGTGTAATGGTGTGTTGGGGACATATAAGTGTGGGTGGGTTGGGGGTTCAGATCCTCTATTATGTTAGTGAATTTATTCGTACTTTTGCTGAACATAAACGGTTGTTAAACAATTTTAAAAATTCTTATTACCTTTTTCTAATTTAAAAACAAATATTAGATGACAATTCACAAACTTTTCATTTATTTTTTGTTGGACGAAATCAAAAACCTAGGGGAGGCCCTTTTTTTGTGCTACATTCGTAATTTTGGACCCATTTTCTTAACAAATCTGGTGAAATCTTCAAGAAAATTTTCTCGGCGGCGCCTATCGGCGGCGCCGGACCTTTACCATACCATTCCTAAAAAAACTTCAAAAAAAAGTGCCGATTTTTAAAATTTTAGTTGAAAATCTCTTAACAAATTAAGTCAAAATTCAAAATTTTCTCCGGCGGCACCTATCGGCACCCCCGACCCCCTCCCCCCTAAAAGCTTAAAATAGAATTAGAAGGCCGCTGAAAAAAAGAAATCCTTCAAAATTTTTAAAAATAATTACTGTTAATATTTCAAAAAATATTTATTAAAATAAATTATTTTAAAAAAAAATAATTATTTTATTTTATTTAAAAATTTTTCCGTTTTCCGTTTTTCCGTTGTTTTGGGCCATTTTTTTCCGTTTTCCGTTAAAAAAAATTTTTCCGTTTTTTAAAAATAAATTTCCGCCCATCCCTGGTCTTTGTTCCAAGTACTAAGGAAGCCCAACGCTGCTTAACTTGCCAGATCGGACGGGATGGCGTGCTTTCAACGTGGTATGGTCTTAAACGATGGTTTGGTAAGGCAAGCCAACCAAATGTGTGACTTCTTTTCGTCTTATCGTCCTTTAGTCACGGAGATTCAACAGGACCCGGAGCCCCGGCGCTACCCCGTCCGCGTTCGCCGCCCGGCAGTCCGTCTGGCCATCGACGACCCGCGCAAGGCCCGTTACGAACACCGGCCCATCATTGTCAACCGCCGGCCCGAATAACTCAAAAGGGGAGGTGTGGGGACGACCGAGATTTTGGATATTTATTCAAATATTGTTTTGTCATTCTGTCCCATTTACCAGAATATCCCCGCCCACAATTGTTTACAGGTCATTTCCCTCTCCCCATTGACATGTCCATTCACTTCTGCTTTCCGCACATATTTGACTATATTCCCTCCGCACCCCCAAAATATTCCGGACACGGCCGTTTGAGTGTGGCCGTTTGAGTGTGGCCGTTTGAGTGTAGCCGTTTGAGTGTGGCGCCGTTTGAGTGTGGCGCCGTTTGAGTGTGGCGCCGTTTGAGTGTGGCCGTTTGAGTATGAAGTCAAAAATAAACCTTTCAGTGCCAATGAATTCAATCTAATAAAAAACCGTGAAACCTAAAAAAATTCTTATAACTAGGGATGCTACTTTTAGGATCGAAAAATCTCAAAATAGGATCGAAAAAAATGTTTGTAAAAATAACAATAATAGCTTAAAAAATTTGTTTTTTTACATGTAAAAATTATCATTCAGTAGGTCTGTTGTTAAGGTAAAATATCAACTCGTTTTTCACCAACTCGTTTTTTAGTAACAAATGTATTTATGATCAAAATCGCGCAGAAACTTAGGCCTAAGCCTAACGAACCCCAAGCCAGGGTGGCTTAGGCCTAAGCCTAACAAACCCCCTAAGCTCAAAACTTTCTTCTTTTTATTCATTCGTAGGAAAATGAATACGGCCGATATTTCAACCAAAAAAGGAAAACCAAAATTGCTTTATAAAATTTGACACTGAAAGGTCCATTTTTGACTTCACACTCAAACGGTCACACTCAAACGGCGGCACTCAAACGGCGACACTCAAACGGCCACACTCAAACGGCCACACTCAAACGGCGACACTCAAACGGCCACACTCAAACGGCGACACTCAAACGGCGACACTCAAACGGCCACACTCAAACGGCGACACTCAAACGGCGGCACTCAAACGGCGCCACACTCAAACGGCGACACTCAAACGGCCACACTCAAACGGCCACACTCAAACGGCCACACTCAAACGGCCACACTCAAACGGCCACACTCAAACGGCGACACTCAAACGGCCACACTCAAACGGCCACACTCAAACGGCGACACTCAAACGGCGACACTCAAACGGCGACACTCAAACGGCCACACTCAAACGGCCACACTCAAACGGCCACACTCAAACGGCGACACTCAAACGGCCACACTCAAACGGCCACACTCAAACGGCGACACTCAAACGGCCACACTCAAACGGCCACACTCAAACGGCCACACTCAAACGGCGACACTCAAACGGCGACACTCAAACGGCGACACTCAAACGGCCACACTCAAACGGCCACACTCAAACGGCCACACTCAAACGGCCACACTCAAACGGCCACACTCAAACGGCGACACTCAAACGGCCACACTCAAACGGCCACACTCAAACGGCCACACTCAAACGGCGACACTCAAACGGCGACACTCAAACGGCGACACTCAAACGGCCACACTCAAACGGCCACACTCAAACGGCCACACTCAAACGGCCACACTCAAACGGCCACACTCAAACGGCGACACTCAAACGTACCGCACCGAAATATTCCTATCGATCGCCTTTTGGCATTTGCGGTTATTCCTCCCTTTCGACAAATAAACGTTTTCATCCAACCTCTCAACAACATCTCTCTATTGTGCACCACGAGGCACAACAGCTCGTGTCCAGCAAATGCTTCATACGGCCGACCGAAGAATTTGGTTTTGGCATTTCACAAAATTAAATTTTTAAAAGCGTCTGAAAAAAGTATTGAATTAATCTTTTGTTCGCAGAAATACAATAAAAAAAGAGAAAGAGGAGTATTCTAACTGCGAAAGAGTGAGTAAGTTTATTATTATGTACAGTAATCAGGGCGATCGAAACTCATGCGAAATGGTGGTCAGATTGGGCTTCAGCCCCCGAACACCCCTGAACACCTTTTTATCAACTTTGAAATTTTTTTTCAAAAAATGGGGGCTTTGAATTTTTAGTAATTTGGGCAAAGCTAGTAATTTTCAGAAATAGGCAAAAAAACAGTTTATTTTCTGATGAAACAAAAACGGGCGCATATAACAAACAACAATTTGTACAAACAAATAATATTTGTCCATTGCAGGGATCAAATGCGGAAAAACAAAATGAATGAATTGGACGGTCACACAAAATCGTCAGACGACGAGGTTTCTCTGACCGGCGAAACGGGTAAATACCCCCCCCCCCCCCCAACTCGCTACTTTTTAGACTTCCTCTTTTATTTCACTATTTCTCTTTTTTACATTTCTGTTTAACACACTAGCGAGTTGGGTGTTTGAGTTTGAGAAAGACGACGTCATCGGCTGCGGCGTGGATTGGGCAACTCGCCAAATCATTTACACGCTAAACGAAAAGCGTTTGGGTGAGAAAGCAAATAATAAAAATTGGGCATTTAACCACTTTTTTGGGTTGTTTCTTTAATTTAAAGATCTAAACGAATGGCCCATTATTTTTGGATTTAATAAATCTTTTTATATAATTTATTTCGTTTTGTTTATTTTCAGAAACTGCCTATTTGTTTGTCGATTCTGCCGCCGAATTGTACCCATGCGTTTCGATGTTCAAGCCTGGCACCAAAATTAAAGCAAATTTTGGCCCGAATTTCAAATTTAACATTGCGAAAGCATTTAGTTTTGGTCCCAACTTCGAATTCACATTGCTGAAGGCATTTTGAAACTGAAAAACGAGGGGATTTATGGGATTTTGCTGTGGAGGGTTTCCGTCTTTGTTTTTTCTTTGTCGATCAAACCATTATCATTCATTTTTTGTTTTCGAATTTGTAACTTTCGCGAAAAAAAAAACCAGCAAAGAGTAAAAACCATTCGGAAGCTTTCGTAGGTTTGAAGTTATTGAAAGTTTGCAGACCTTGTCTTTTTTGGGATTTGTCCATTTTTGAGAATGAAATAGATTTTTGACTATTAGAGATGGCAACACTGATATTTTGAGCAAAGTTCGAAGCATACGATCGTACGGTCATCCTTTGCCACATGCTTATTCTTGTTGTTCCAAAGGCCATTGAGACATTCTAAAGGAATAGATATATTAAAATTTTTGTAATATAAAAATAGACACATAAATTTAAATAAAATACCATCATACATGCGGCACGTCAGCATAATTCATAATTTGCGTTTCATATTTACAAAACTTACTCACAAGATGACATTCAGAACAAATAAGTGATCGAAAAGTAAAGCTAAAAATTATGGTCAAATGATCGATAGCTTGACAAAATAAGCACAAATGGAAGTCTGAAAGCATAAAATCGCAAATTTTTTGTTCACGAAAAATGTCCAAACTCTCAGTGCCAAATTGTCCACTTTTGGTGTTCAATTGTCACGCTTTTTGTGCCTAATTGTCACGCTTTAGGGGGTCTAATTGTCCCCGTTCTGATTGAGCAACAGAGGAAATTGGGAAAAAAGATAATCGGCTGTGCGAAGTGCGTCTCAAATTTAATTATTAACCTTTTAATAATAATATCACGGCACGATGAACAGATTAGCGGTACTCATGAAAGTTGACGCGACGGCCGTCCATCGCATGTCTTACATCAATTAATTGTGTTCTCAAATTTTATTACGCACAATTATACATTAATATTATTAAATTGTCTTTATACGACGCATTAGAAAGGGCATTCCGTTCCGTATTCCGTTTGTATATTCCATGGGCTTGAGTGATTCAGTTCGTGTTCCGTTCCGTATTCACTTCCCCTGGACGCATTTATCCAGTTTTAATATTCAACAAAATATCTTTACAATATTCATCCGGCGAAGGCACCGGCTTGAAAATGGTCGAACGTTCGATGAACCGAGCCAAAGTGCAATTTGTCTCGCAGCCGGTGATGTTGCGCGTTATCTCTTCAAAGCTGGCCATGTCTGGGGGCCAATGTATGAAGCATTGAATATAATGACTATGCTGGGATTTATGTTTTTACATATTTTTAATGCTCATATATTCTGAGGAATACGGCCCAAAAATAACCTTTTCGCGTCGGTTTGCATATTTTGGGGTTTTCAGCATATTTTTTTGGATATTTTGGCCCTTTTTGGTGCATATCGATCCCAGCCCTAATAATGACATTGTTTTTATTTGTGATGGACCTTCACATAAACTTCCAGACTCGTAGCGTTGCGCCACAACTCAAAAGTTACACAGGCGGAATAGTGGGGATAGCTGGAAATAAAAGGACTTTTTTGCAAAAAATCTTCAAAGAAAAAAATTGGACCCGTCAACGTCATAATTTGTTTTGTTGAAGCCTAGCGTCGAAAACAGTGCGGCAATGGTCGTGTCGTGCTGAAATGTTGGCATTTAAATAGCACCGGTTTATTAAATACAATAAAAACAAAAGCGCGGAATAAGCAAAGTATTTTTTGTCCTTAATCCAATCACAAAGATGGGAGCCGACGACTCCTAAATGAATGAACATCAAATTGTTGTTGTTTTGTTGACGCTTTCCCAAATGAATTAACACTAATTGATCGAATTTTTGGGGGTACAGTCCAGCAGTTTGTTTCGCATGCTGTCGATTATATCCAAAGCATTGGCCCGCCTCTGATCCAAGGCAATTCGATGTCAAATTGAACGCCCTCCAAGCGGAAATGCCTGTTTATGAACATCAATTTGCCCGTGGGTATGCCGGATGGCCTAATTAGTGTGGTGACTTGCCTTTTTCGTTGGTCCATTCATCCAACAAACAGTTCACCTTTCTGATCTCCTCCCTCATTGTTTTGTTTTGTGTCCATTCCGGCATCGGATAAGGCAACTCACTTCGGTAGAGATCCTGACAGTAATTAGCATTTACTTCCGTAACCAATTACCTAATTAGCGATCCTGACAGTAATTAGCATTTACTTCCGTACAGTAAAATCCGATCATGTTTGAAATTGCGCTTGTTAGCGTTCTGTTCATGTCGGTGCTCCGAACATAAATTTCCTTGTTCAAATAGCAGGCATTGACAAACTTCAGTTCGTCAATGTATCGTGCTTTTAATTTGCTACCGAGGACAACGTGCTGGGCGGCCATCCCTTTCTGACAATAATAGACGCATAAAAATGATTTTGGTACAAATCAATTTGAAGCCAACCGGAGTTAGTTGGCCCCATCCCTGGGGCCATGCTTCTTCTTGATTCGGAAATATTATTGACAGATTCGTGATCAGCGATCCAAATTACCCCTAGACATGTGTTTTCCTAATTTTTAAAATTTGTTTTTCCTCTGCAGTCTTATAACCGTAAAGTACCAGGAAAACCACATGATTTTCCGAAAATTGGTGTCGATAAGAGATTTTTTCATCGAAATAAGTGAAAAAAACACGAAAACAAATTGAATTGATAAAATGTTTTGATCGACAAAGAACAAATAAATGATAAAACAGCAAAATCCCATAAACCCCCTCGTTTTTCACTTTCTAAATGCCATCGGCGACAATGTTGAATTTGAAATTCGGGCCAAAATTCGCTTCAATTTTGGAGCCAGCCCAAAACAACGTAACGCATGGAAACAAATCGGCGGGAGAATCGACAAGCAACCCGGCAGTTTCTGTAAACAAATAAATTAATTAAAAAGATTTATTAAATCCAATAATTGGGCCATCGATTAGATCTTTTAATTAAAGAAACAAGCCAAAAGTAGTTAAATGCCTTTAATTTTTATTCTTTTCTTTCGTTCTCACCCAAACGCTGTCCATTTTTTGTGTAAATGATTTGGCGCGTTGCCAAATTTACGCCGCATCCGATGACGTCGCCTTCCTCAAATTCGGGCTTTCCTTCCATGTACGGACGCTCATTGGTGGTGTGGGAACATCCGGCAACTGCGTGCCCCCAAAATCTGCCATAGCTGTCATATGCGTAAGTGCCTTCGTTCCATCCAAGCCATTTGTCCAATGGCATTTGCTTGGTCGTAAGCCCAATGTGAATATCGCTAAATATAATTTTAAAGGAAATGCTTCTAAAGCATTTCGAAGTTCAACAATTTATTTATTTTAACTTACTTTGCTATCTCCAGGATGGTCACTTCGTAGTAGTAAATGCCGAATTTTCCTTTTGGAATTGCCCATTCAGCGCGGACAGAGCGCCACGCTAAAAATAAACTCAATTCAAAAAATTTCGTACTCTTTTCATAAACCGTTTTAATCAAATCACTTTAACGGAATAATATTTACCCCAACCCCCTCCATTATGTTGGACAATCAATCGATCGGGCTCAGAGAGAGTGAGGCCGCCGGCACACGCCGTGGGATCCCATCGATTTTGAAGAGTTAGTCCTAAAGAAATATAATTTATTTTCAAAATATTAAATATCATTTATATGCAATAATACTCCTATATGAGTAGAACACTTTGATAGGTAAAAACGGGCCTCTGTAGTTTTTCATAATAATTGGTATCGGGAATTTCTACTCCGGATTCAAGAATTTTTATCTCGCCGGTATGAAAAGCTACTGACCGCTTTTACCTATCAAGTGCTCTACTCATATAGAGGAGTATTATAGGGAAATAAATTTTAACCGTTTTTTAAGATACTTTTTTCATAGTCAAATCAAAAAGTGCCTCTTTTTATGCCCATTGACCTATTTGTTTTTTCTGAACCGCTTTAAAGTTTAAACGTTATTTATGCTTTTCAACATGTTGGAAAGCTTATAAAATCTGTTTTTCAGAAAAAGAATGCACACAAAAGTTGTAAAACATGTCCAAGTCCTCTTAAGCCTACCATCATCGTCCGATTTGATCCGTCCATTAGTTAGGAATTGCAGCTGGTAAATCGGAGAAGGCAGTGCGGCGCGAGTCAGCACCTCCGTGTCGTCCGAATCTGAATCTGAGAATGCAACGGCCTTCACCAAATTCTCCTGTCCGTAGATGAGTGTGTCTTTGTGGTGCTGTGAGAAAAAAGCAGATAAGCACGAATTCAATTCACAAAAAACGGCGCTTGTTGATGAATATCCTCCCAAGGCTTGGGGGGATATTCACCAACTAGCACCCAAGCCGGTGTACCCGAAAGCGCCTCTTCTTTCGCAATGTGTTGGCAACGACGCTGAGCCGTTGTTTGGCAAGGACAGCAGCAGCCTCTTCTTTTTCGGCTTTTGCCCGCAGCGAGCGGAGCTGAAGCGCGCGGCGCTCCTTCTTGAATTTGGCATCCTCCTCTTCTCGAGCAGCTGCCTTCTCAATAATTGTGAAGTGGTATTGCCCGGCGTTGGCCAATGCCCAGCTGCCTCGGTGGTTTCTGGCCTCCTGCTGGATCCAGCGTCTGCGCAGCTCGCCTGGCGTTATTTCTAAGTACATCTGGAGTTCTGAAAGTACAGTTGTGATTGCTTTCCCACTGTCAGTGGTAAACCTGTTTGCGCTCGCCGCAAAATTACACCAAAAGTGCAAAGATCAGGCGGCACTGCCTCCGTCGTAGTGGGGTTTAGGGTTCGGACGGGCGCCCGGGTCGGGCGGGCAACGGGCGGGCGCCGGGCCGGGCGGGCGCCCGACTAGGAAATATTCGATCCGGGCTAAAGCCCGGTATTCGCCCGGCAAAGCCCGCCCGGACGAAAAACCGAAAAATATTCGCCCGGAAAAGCCCGCCCGGACAAAAAACCGAAAAATATTCGCCCGGCTAAGCCCGCCCGGAGGAAAATCCAAAAAATATTCGCCCGGAAAAGCCCGCCCGGCCCTTTTTGGGGTGCCCGGAAAAAAGCCCGCCCGGCCCCAGACCAATTATCCGAACCCTAGTGGGGTTGTTGCATTCCTCGTCCTGCTCAATGTCGGCGTCGGCAGCTGCAATTGCAGCTGCCTGTTGTTCGCTAACAATGCAAAAATAGCTTTGCAGCGTTTTGGTGAATTTTCGTTTGTCAGGAATAGACATAACAATTACCTAACTACAAAGAGAATAAATAACAAAAATTTCATTGTCTGATTAGATTTTGTTGTCATTATGCAAATCTGGGCACGATAGAGAGCTTATTTTGCAACTTTTTCAATATCCAATTAATTAAATTTATTTGCGATGATTTTGTCGTTTTGTTACCTTCGATTAAGGCGGTGATTGAATAACAATCAACTTGGTTTCAGAGTGATTAGCTTTTAACTTTAATTATTTGTGCAATTTAACGCTTCAGAGCCGTTTACCGCTCTAAAAGCATCGGGGACGGGAAGCACGTCGGTCTGCTGTGGGTTTGACAGAAGATTAATGAAGCGTAAATAGATTTATGAAAGGAATGGCATGCAAATTGAACTTGTTCAAATAAGTCCAACCAACAAAAAAGATGAAACATCCATTTCATCATAATTTATTGAATTATATTGAATAGAGAGAGGTCAGTTCACCTAACAAATTCAAATGAAGGCAAAAATAAACATTTTCTGAATGTTCGCATCTTTTTTTGTGCACAAATGTCAGAAAAGGCTAAGGGTAATCACCAGCAGCAGCGGAAGATTCGTCATTTAAAAGATGCGAAACATTTTAGGGGAATTGAACAATTTGGAACACTGTAATGATATGCAAAGAAAGGTCTATTCCTTTTGGAGTTAAAGGGCATTTGTCTTTATATTCATTATTAGATGTTCATAAAAGAATGGGCAAATGAAATGTCTGCCCTCTTTTAAATGCCAAATTTGATGACTTCATCAGCCTTATCTTAGGCATTTTCGTACACAAAACATTTTGTTTCAACAAAATCCTTTGGAAAGTGCTTAAATTGAATGCGTTGGGCAAAACGGCGACCCAGAGAAAATGGCGGGCGATTAGTGGCGGAATGGATGCAAGGGCAGCAGGACGGCCGATTCTTCTGCTGGTGAAGTTTATCTTCTTCCCACATCGAGCGCGGCCAAGCAAATTCACAAAATTATGGCATTTGCCTTAAAAATAAGGCAATTTGACCGCCCTGCTTCAAATGGCGCATCATTAGCCTTCAAAGACCAAGAACGGAGGCAGATGATAAAATTGACACTATCGGTCGAATAGAATGGACGGAGGACGATTTGTTCCCGGCCGATTCGTCCCCCCTTCCCCCCCCCCCCCCGATTCGTTCCCTTTTTTTGAGTTTTTTCGGAGCTAAAACAAATGGTTTTTTAAGATCAAAGTAACGTGAGGAACAAAGTTGCAGATTCGTAATGAGCTCGACGAGGGGGGTTGAACGGTATATAGCAGGGATGTGAATCGCTATCGCTATTGCGCGATATTTATTGCATCTATCGCCTTTTTGGGGCATGTCGCCATTAGCAAAAATAGTTTAATTTTTCGTATACATTTTTCTAGCCGGTCGATCATTAGATATCAGTGTTGGCATTGCAAATTCAAGGTTTTTTCAACTCAAAGTTACGAGTTGGCGATGCTGATATTACACTTGTATTGAATACGATCAAAATAAAAATCATTTAAAATTAATCAAAAAAGTCCAAAAACTAGGTGTGCTTACACCGCCGATTCGAGTCTTTTATTTTTTATAATTTTTATTTATTTTTTGAATCTGTACCCCGTTTTCGTAACCGGTTCGTAACCGTTTAACCGGTACTGTGTAACCAACCCTAGCTAAAAGGACAAAAAATTCAATTATTCCGTCCCGCCAAATGATGGCTTAACTTTGGCCTTTGTGAAGCTGCTTTGCCTATAATTAACTCGTGGCGAATGAATTCCGACATCAAATTCGCTTCGCATTTGATTTCCAAAATGTATGTGGGCCTAATTCGAATCAAATCACGCTTAATTACTCCACTAATCGCATTTCCCGTGGCAATTTGTGACGAACCCTCCCCGAATGGCACAACAACGCCCGCTTCTCGCATAAAAATGGATTGGTTTTGTGGGAGTGACCGCTTCAATATGGCAAATAGAATTTAAATTTTAGCCAAATTTTGTTAATTTCTTTTTGCAATTTAAGTTTATGACGGAGAATGCGGTAAAAAGAGATTGTCCTTCCAGAACAAGTAATTATTTTTAGTCATATTTCAATTTGTATAAACTCAAAATTCAGACGCAATTAACAATTGTTGTGTGGCGCATGACCAGTGAACTTTGACGTGACGCCTCTCACATTTCAATTTTGCTTATTTCAGATGTTATTCGGCACAAGCCGGTCAAATCAATTGCAACAATAAATTTTGCAATTGCTTACTGGTGACTTTTTCTTTTTTAATTTAATTTTAAAAATGTTAAAACATTATATAGTGGAAAAAACAATTTCCAAAAATTTAAAAAATATTTCAGATTTTTAAAATATTTTGGGCAACATTTACAAATCTTTGGATTTCTTTTTTTGCTAAATTTTTTAAAGAATGCAAATCTCAATGTAAAGTTGAGATTTATATGAAATAAAGTTTAAAAATGCAGAAAAATCGGTGCGGTACGTTTCAGTGCCGCCGTTTCAGTGCCGCCGTTTCAGTGCCGCCGTTTCAGTGCCGCCATTTCAGTGCCGCCGTTTCAGTGCCGCCATTTCAGTGCCGCCATTTCAGTGCGGCGCCGTTTCAGTGCCGCCCGTTTCAGTGCTGCCATTTCAGTGCCAGTTACAAATGCGACATTTCAGTGCCAACATTTAAAAAACTATAAAATTGAAAGGATTTCCCATTTTGTACAGGAAGGAAAAGGGAGTAGGGGTCATTTAAGATCTGACAACATCTAAGATTTTGAAAATCAATGTTTTTATTATTTTTTTTACTATTAATCACCCAACACCCGGTTTATGGGGTTTCTTAGGTGCTGAAAACGATGGAACAAGCAAAAATTTCAGCGGGCTCGACCTTTAAACCGGTTTTTGAACCAGTTCAAATTTTGAAATCAGGGGGGGGGGACCTTTTTTTGGTCAAAAGTTCGTTAGGCTTAGGCCTAAGCTACCCTGGCTTGGGGTTTGTTAGGCTTAGGCCTAGCCAATCCGGCTTTGGAGTTACTTAGTTGTTTTTTCCTTATTTTAAAAAATCATAGATTTTCAAAATCTTAGATGTTGTTACATCTTAAAATATTGTCAGATTCGTGATCAGCGCCCTTGGAAACCCATATACAGCAGATTTGGGGAGGGGGTCGTATAACGGAAAAGTACCCATACAAAGAAAAAAGTAAAATTTAAAGTCGCATTTGTAACTGGCACTGAAATGGCGGCACTGAAACGTCCGTGTCCGAGAAAAATTAATCATTTTTACTTCTTGAGATGTTTTCTCTTCATTAAAAAAATTTAAAATAGTTTCAATCTTTTTGCCAGAAAAATCTCATACCTTTTCGCATTCAGTTTTGTGAAATTCATTCATTTCTTCTTTCATCAATTTGATTACCCAACTCCAATTTGATTTGCTCTATCTTTTCACGACGCTGCTAAACAGGGTGATAATTAACTTAACAGAAAGAGCACAAAATGTGGATTGAAATTGCCCGACAGGAAAAAACCGGTTTAAATGCTGATCCCAATAAAATTTTTGGTTGTTCTATCGGTTTCAGCCCCTAATAAAACCTATAAAAGTAGTTTTGAGTGATATTTATGAAAATCTTTAACTTCAAAATAAGAAATTGTACCAATCGAGGTTCTCAGTTGACTAAATTTTACGATTAGTGCCCTTTCGAGATTCTCGATTGCAATCCACAAATGTTCAATAAACACTTCCTCGAGAAATATAATAAAGAGGTAGGCGGGTAAAGAGAATCAAGCAAGACCTCCGGAATTCCAGTTTCTTTATAAGCAGATTTGGCAAAATGACAACAAAAACAAAAATCAGATCAGACATATTTGAAAACAAAACAAATTGTATAACTTAAAAATTCATCGAGCGTCAAAGCTTGTTATCGGCGATGTTAAGCTTTCTTTACGCGTCGGTGGTATTGTTGTCGATTGGGGGGCCGTCGGGGCATTCTTAAATAAATTTGTCAAATTCTGTTTTTAACCGATTTTTATCAACAAACTTGGTTCAAGTTATTTTTTGTCATCTGCGCTTTTTAGCGGAGAATACGGAAAAATAACTAACAAAGTTGAAATTGCATGCATCTAAGAACTTGGTGTCATTTTCATGGCCACTGCTTTAAATCAAATTGCTTTATCAACAAAATGTTATCAGTCAATTTTTTTCGAAATTCTTGTTGAAGTTAATAATAAAGGCAAAAGAGAAAAAATATTCACTGCTTATCCAAGGCGAAGAGCTCCGCGGCACGCGCTCGGATGCGCACCATTTTGTCGCGTAAATCCGGCAAAGAAATTTCCGCTTTTGAAGGAAGCAATGCTTCAGGGTGCTTTTGTCTAATATGCTGGAGGCAAAAGCCAGCCCCGCCGTTGAATGTGGACATGAATTCTTTGTGGCACACCGGGCACATGTACAAACACAGTTTCAGGTGCCTAAATGTGAAAGGGGTTGGAAACATTGTTACTCATGAGTGGGGAGGTCATTCGCGTCCTGGCTACTCTATGCATACCACTAGGGTTGGACAAAACCGGGTTATCCGGGATCAGTATCCTGGTGTTTTTGGAAATTCTTGGGGTAAAATTACCCGGGTCTTGGATCAACCCCAGCCAAATTACCCGGTATCCGGACGGATATCCGGGTGTTTTTGAGCTAACCGGTATCCGGAGGACCCGGATAATATCCGGTTTTGTCCCCTAGCACCCACAAATGTATCTTTTTGGACCAGGGGTGCAATCAGCAAAAAACGTGGCACACAAGTTCAAAAACGTGGCCAAAAATCTGGTCCGGGGGTCGGAATTAGTCAAAATGGATGTTAGAATCGTAGAGGGGAGAATAATTTACAACTTATTTGCCAACAATTGGCGCTTTTTAGTCAAATTCCCAAGAATTCTGACTTGTTCGTGTGACTCAGTCGGGATGCGTCTGAGTCCGACACAATTTCATCGCATTCTGCGCACTGCACTCTTGACAAAGTTCTCAACTTTTTCGGTTCCGGTTTGATCTCCTCCATTGAATCGACGGGCACGCGCATTATCTTCATCAAAATTCTGGAATTTTGCCAAATTTGCCTTAAACCGCACCTTTTGTTGCTGTGATGTCAAACTGCTGGACACATTTTGGGCGACATCCGAATGATTTTGAGTTGGTGCCCCGCAGTCATTTGTTTTGACACCGCCAGGTACCGACGCGAAAACCTTAGACATTATTTAAAAATTGCTAACTGCCGGATTTATATGCACAAAATGGCACAAAATATGCATTTTTAAGCAATTTTTTTTTGTTGCCAAATATGCTTCAAAATCCTTAATATAACAAAAAGTCGGGGTTATTGCATTTTTGTTAAAAAGTGCCAAAAATGGGCGGATTTTCACCCATTTGCCTATTTTATGAAAAGTTAAGTGCCCTTTCAATGCTTGTAGGGTGTTAAACAAAAAATAAACAAAATTTTCTCTGATTGAATGGTTTTAAAAACTCGGCGGAGAATGTGCCCGTATTAGAAGCATCAAATTATATATATAAATTTATCCAATTTTAGTTTCTGATTTCCCACCTCACTCACTCGCGCACAATCATGGGCAATAGCATACAAATTCTGTTGGGTTGGAACGGACAGTGAGAGGAGACCACCGCCGACTTTGTCGTCGGGACCAGTCAACGCGTTCAATTGCTGAAAATTATGACAATTGGCATAATTGCTTTACGTAAAAGTAAAAAAAACATTAATTTTTGCTCTTCGCCCACCTCGGCAAAGCTTTGCATAATTGTCGAACGATGAAAGTGCTTTTTCAATGCGTTGTCTAATGCAATTTTTGATGCAAAATGTTTGAATTCATTCCCATGGGCGTCCACATCGTTACAACGAAAAGAGAACTCCTCCACCGGTGTGGCACCACAACCGCAATAGAAATGAGTCATGGGCACCTTTTAAGGAGAAATTTGGACAATGTTTTAATGTTCATAGGCAATTAATTGACTCACATTCTCCACTTTTACGAAGGCCAACGTTTGGCCACAGTCATCGCAGCCCCACAAAAAGTCGTTGTTTTGACATTTACCCCCGTAGTCTATGCAGAGGGGACATGGCAAACTGCATAGTTCTGTCTTCTTTTGAGGTACTGCTCCAACTTCAGTTCGGTAAGAATTCTCAATATGAAGATTTGCGCTTTGTTCTATGATTGTTTACATTTATTGACCCGAGCAATGTAAATTTGTAATTTCTGCGCTTCCTCCGTCACACAATCGCCCGACAGCAATTTGTGCCCACGCATTTTGACCAATCGACTGTCAATGTTTGGGAATCCGCCCAATGCGAGAATGCCTTTTGGCAATTCTTCGTATGCCGTGGTCTCCAAAGCGCCCAAATCAACAAAGATGCAGCTCTTGCCACATCCAGCCATTTGGTAAAGCTGGCCCAAACATTGTTGATAGAATTGTGCTGCGTCGTGCTGAGAAGACGAACCGCCAACAGCGCCGGGTCGAAATGTTCGTGACTCGCTGTACAAAAGGACAAAGTGCAAAGTCGAAGAAGCATTGGTGCTGGAGCCACCGCTGCCAAGCAGCACATCTGCCAACCGTCGATTGCCACGTCCGATGTATTGAACAGCTTCAATAGCGAAAGATTATGCTTCAAAATGAATACCCACCTCCCCAATTTGTATTTGCCTTTTAAGTCCAATTCCCGAAGCAGCTCCATTTTTGGTTCCAACATCCGATCACACTGTTCCAACAGATTGCGCCATTTGCCCACAAATTGTTCGACCGCACGCTCCAACGCTTCCATTGAACGTTCTGCTTCCTCCGCTTCTTGGCCCTTTCTCAAATAAATGACGCAATTCTGTAGCATATTATCGATCGCGGCTTTGTCCTCCTCACATTGCTGGAATGTTCGTCTGATTTCGTCAGACTGGTGGAAGCTGAATTAAAAATAACATTAATTATTAAAATGTCAATTAAAATGATTAATGTGCAAAATAATTCAAACTTTAAAATGAATGCATGTTCGTTTAGCGATTGGTCGGTCTTTCGAAATTTTAACTCAAACTGTTCCAAAGATTGCGCACAAGACTGGATCCGCTCCATTAGGCCATAATCTTAAAATAATAATAGATTCAATCATTACACATTTTGCACAAAACACCTTCAATTGCGATTATGGAGGCGGGCAAAAACAATGATTTGTCGTCGAAAACGGCAGAAAGTGGGACCAGCGAAAAGCTGATCGGATGCCCGAACCTCTGGCCAAAGCCGGTCTTTTTGGTTGATTCCACAAACACGTCGAGGCCATGCAAAAATTCCTGAAGAACCAATCAGTAAAATGAACACAGTACCAAACAGCACCAAATCAGTTTCGCCAGAGCCAATGGACGGGTCTACGAACACGCTGATGCGGACGGAGCTGTTCAGAGAATTGAGAGCGTCAGTGTCCGAAGAGGTCATTCGATAGCCACGAATATGCTTTTCCGCAAGCTTAAATAATTTAGTTAACAGATTTTGCCCAATTTTTTTGATTGGCACCTTTTTGGCCATTTTAACAAACATTTCCATGCCAAAAGTTTGTTGGTCAAAAGTCACAATTGCTGCGACAAGCGATCCAAAGAAAGTCGAACCGACAAAATGAGTGGCATCATTCGGAGGATTCTGCTGCAGCATGGAGTTGCGCACTTTCGGCTCGTCCAGTTTCAGCGAAATTGTCTGATCAGATTTTCGATTATAAAAAGCACAAATAATGCCAATTTTACCATTTTTTGTGAAATTTGAATAATGCCAAACGAATTGTTCTGTCCTCTTTTTTGGCTTGCCGCCAAAAGAAATTGACCAAGCGGGCAGACGTCGTCAAGATGCGCCAGTCGACTGATCACACTCAGCTAAAAAGACTCACAGATCAACAAATAACCAAAATAGTATTTCCGTGGGAAGATTGTAAAGAGACTACGCCCCTCACCCTCCCAAAACGGGATTTTAAGGAAACCCCCGGGATCAGGATTGAAAGACCGGCATTTTAAGGGTGAAATGTGACCAAATCCCGGTCAAAAACCCGGGACTAACGGACTTTGTAATTTTGAAAACCGGGATCAGGGCCGTAGCCAGGGGTGGGGCAGCTGCCCCCCCCACGAAATGTTTTTTGAGGGGAAAAACAATAGAGGAGACCCTTTTGTTTTGAACTTTTATAATTTTTTTGACCAAATCATATAAGGGTGAATTAGTCCCAGGCGGAACATTTGAGTCTTAATCCCCCCCCCCCATCCAACGATGGCGACGACCTTCTGCTCCGTCCCCAACATTTTGATGCATTCCTCCAAACTGTCCACGTGATCAATCTTAATGATGTCATTTCCCTGTGTTGGCAAGCTCTGTTCTGTGAGGGAGCGCATGTTGAACTTTTTGCGCATGAATCCAAGATCATTGGAAGTGACAAAGTTGTCCGAAAGCACGTTGTACAAATTTCCAAGATGGGCTTTTCCAGACATATGAAATCGATCGCTAAATTTGAATGAAATTATAATTAAAAATCGGAAACATGGAGGACCATACAAAAATTTGGTCAAAATTTGAATTTTCGACAAATTGTTCGAATTCGGGTCCGGGATTTGAAATTGGTCGAAATAAGTCAAATTCAGAATCTACGGCCTCGAATATCCCTAGGAACACTTTTCAAAGAGATGGAAGCATAGTAAAAAATTTTTAGGAAAAATTGACCACTCTACTAGTACCGGCATTTTTTGGTCTGGCTAAACCCAAAAATTTGTACAAACCCAAAAAAATGTTGTACAAAACAACCCAAAAATTTTATGGTTTTGGTCCAGACTCTGATTATAATTAACCCGCTCTGTACCCTGGTACCACTCACATTGGCTCCCAATCATTGTCAGAATTCTGTTGTTGTTCACTCATCGGCAAATCTTCTGCATCATCCAAACGACGTCTGTTTTCCAATTTCGGGTGAAGCAGTATTTTGTACGTGCCGCGATCTTTGACCCGCTCAGTACACCATTCGCGCGAGTCAATGTCGATGAACTCTGCCGGCTCGAACTCGATGTCCAGGAGTTGCAATTGCAAATCAAACTTTTCCGTCAGTTGTTCCATTGACATGGCCAAATGCTTTGGCAGAAGCGTTTGCGTCATGTGGCCAACCGTCGGTTTGCCGTGTTCATCACCAGGAGCAAAAAATTGTTCTGTTTCAGTCATGAAGAACGCGTATTTCAGACGAACGGTTGCCTTGTCCTTCCGTTCAACTTGCAGAACCGCCAAACATTTCTTTGTGTTGGGTGAAGTTGTAATCATTTTTGTAAAGAACAATGTCAAATACCTAAAGCATGTTCGCAGTTGTGACCAAATACGGTAATAGTTATTATGGGCCCCCATTTTTGAAAAAAATAAAAAAATGTTCAAAGTCGTGAAAAGTGTGTTTCTGGGGGGTTTTCGGGGTCGTAGAATCCGAATCCGACCTCCATTCGACCAATTCCGAACCCGGGACCCGAATTCGAATATTTTGTACAATAAAATTAATTTTTGGTAATTTTGAATTTTCGAATATTGTTCGAAATCGGGTTCGAGGTTTGAAATAGGTCGAAATGGAGATCAGATTCGTGCTCTACGCCCTCGAATACCCTTAAAAGCACCTTGTGGTCGACTTTGAACGTTTTTTTTTTTTTTTTCAAAAATGGGGGCCCACAAACATAACTACATATTACTCCATATACCCTCCTAGACTTTAACCCAAAAATATGCGGTCTGGTCAATTTTGGAGGCAAGAGCCTTTTTTGCCCTATTTGTTTGTGTTTACCAAAAGTTACAAGAAAAACATGCGTCCAAAGACTTATGGGCCACCCTGTACGGTATTATCGACTTTTTTTGTAATTTATTGGAGTGGGAGTGAGAGAAAGATGAAAGAAGAAAAGAGTGATTTGGTACCTATTTTTCCGTTCTGTCTTCCACTCCCAAATTTACTCTTAAAATACATTTTTGGGATTATTTGGGGAATTTTTTTTTTTAAGACTAAAGACAGGATACGGATCGGGCCCGGCACGGTTTTTACGGGGCCCGTTCTCGCGCTTACCCCGTACTTTTTTGGGTTGATAACCGGTTTACGGAGTAAGGTTTGCTCAGGGGTTTTTGCATGCATTTTTCTTTTAGCACCTTTTTGGTCCAAAAAGAGGGAATATGTATGTACAAACAAAATGAATTTGTAAGTGCATTGAATCATGTAACCCGTATTTCCGCGAAACCACTATGAAAATGTTATGGCCCCTTAAAATTGCCAAAAACTAGGGTGACCCTCTTGGTCAAAATTTGTTGAAAATATTTTTTATGCTAAAATTGTCTGAAAATATGGTTGGTTTCCGCGGAAAAATTTTTCCTGATTCGGCACATAACAACTTTCCCCCCAAAGGAAATGCATTCCTTTTATATCTAAAAAATTAATTAATAAACACCGGAATTTCAAAAATTTTCTAATCCGAAAATTTACACCAAATAAGATGAATATATAATATTATTTTTGGCGTTTTGATCCGTTTTTTGTCCATATTTAGCTCGAACCGCTAAAATGTTAGCCTGGGTCTTCAAATTAAAAGAATTTTACATTCCGTTATTTTTTGGGGTTTATCAACAAATTCGTTTAGCTCTAATGGTCCAGCATTATCCCAAGCTCGAAAAACACTTTTTATCATTTATCCGAGAGGGCGATGCCGAGGGGATGCGTTCATTATGGGACAATCATTTAGGAGAAAGCCAAAGGAGCATTTTTCGAAGCACGACATTTGAAGGTGTTCTTGTTTGAGTGGGGTCGTTTTGGTCCCGCCGTTTCTGTATTTTTTTGGATTTCAGGAGTCTCGCCGCTTTTCCTCGCAGCAAGCCTGGGTCATTTGGAGATAAGCAAAGTGTTGGTCGCCAGAGGCGCTGATGTCAACCAGGAATCGGGTGATGACAGCTCGCCGTGGTTGATTGCGTGCGAAAAAGGCCATTTGGACATCGGTGGGAGGATTTCTTTTGATTTATCAATTCACATAAGCAATCTAAAATTTTTACTTGCAGTCGAATTATTTGTGGAGGACGGCCAGGACATCGAATTTACGCATAGCGACGGTGTGTTCAAATTTACCTAATTTTGCTAGGCAAAAATATAAAAAACCCACAATTTTCCAAATTACCTATAAATTTTAAAAAGTTAGCAGCAAGGATAGTCGTGATCAAAAAAAATCCATTGATCACGGCGCCCCTAAAATGGCATAATCCGTGATCATGTCCACCCCTGGTTTGCAGTCAAAATAATGAAATAATATAAGGTAATAAACGAAGCTTCTGGCTTTTTATGATCCATCTTCGATGTGCACAATAAAAAATTTAAGTTTTAGGACTTTTCTTTGCGGCAAAAAAACGGTCATTTCGAGGTATGCAAAGTGTTGGTCGCCAAAGGCGCTGATGCCAACCGGGAGTCGGAGAACAGTTCGCCGTGGTTGATAGCCTGCGAAAAAAACCATTTGGACATCGGTGGGCGGAATCCTTCTTAATTTATGAATTGACATGAAGCAATCTGTCGGTAATATCCAATTTTTTTGAAATTTTAAATTGCAGTCAAATTGTTCGTGGAGAATGGCCAGGACATCGAAGTTACGAATATGTACGGTGCCACCGGGTTGATAGTTGTATGCATCGAAGGGAATGCGAACCTTGTGCGTTTTTTGCTGTCGGAGGGCGCGCGCGTTGATTGGACAACGGACAAAGGTGAGGGCATTTAATCAGAAAATGCGGTTTAGGGATTATTTGATGGCACTTTATAAGTATTTTTTGATTATTTATTTTTAGAATTTAAATTTTCAGGAGTTCCACCACTTTTCTTCGCGGCAGGACAAGGACATTTGGAGATGTGCGCAGATTTGGTCGCCAAAGGCGCTGCTGTCAACGAGGAGTCGAATAACGGCTTCTCGCCCTGGTTGGAAGCGTGCGGGAAAGGCCATTTGCACATCGGTGGGCGGAATTCATTTTTTCAAAAATGACAATTTTGGCAATCCGCTTTGCGTCCGTCCAACCCTATCGGCCGTGCCGACAAGCGTTGTCAAGGAAATTGCTTCGAAATTAATAGGCTCATGTTAAATTTCAGATAGGAGAATACTGACGCTCAGGCCTAACCAGACATTTTTGTTGAGGGGGGGGGGGGCACAAAAACGCGGCGCCAGTTGGGTGTGCCGATTGAGGCCGCAACGAAATTGTTTTTTAATGAAATTAATTACAGTTGAATTCTTCGTGGAGAATGGCCAAAACATCGAATTTACGCATAGCAATGGCTACACCGCGTTAATAATCGCATCGGCCTTTGGCAAAACAAACGTTGGACACTTTTTGCTGTCGAAAGGCGCACGCGTTGGTCGGACCAATGCCTTTGGTGGGGGAATAAACAGAAAATGCCGTTTTAGGCATTATTTGCTGGCACTCTTCCAAAACAGATAATTTTAAAGTAAAGGTTTACCGGCACTTTTCTTCGCGGCAAAAGAAGGCCATTTGGAGATGTGCAAAGAGTTGGTCGCCAGAGGCGCTGATGCCAACCAGAAGTCGGATAACAGCTCGCCGTGGTTAGAAGCGTGCGCAAAGGGCCATTTGAACATCGGTGTGCGGAATCGCTTTGACTTATTTCAAAAATTGCGCAATTTTGGCATTCCGCAATTGCGTTTTTATGTTTTTTTTCTCGCAAACATTTCGGGGGGAGGGGGGGGGGGGGGGGGGGAGGAGGAAGCATCCAGCCTAGCTACGGACCTGTGATGATACTCGTTAGGGGACGATGACATGGAAAAGGAAACCGGGCTCTGTCAATAGTGGTTGCGAAATGACATCGATTGAAAAGGAGAAGGGATGGTCCCGTTCATCTCTATCCGGGGTTGCAAGTTGCATTCGGCCATTGTTTTTCCCTGTTCCCTTAAACGGCAAAAACTCGGAGCTTTTCTTGAGACGGGACTGACTTTCGAGCATCACCTTAACTTATACAGCTCGTTTGGCCTACGACTTTTATATGATTGCGGATCATTTTGCAATTGAGGCGCGGTCCCCAAATGGTAGCAAACGTCAGGGCCCTTTTCCTTTAAAAATTTGTGATTTTTCTGATTTGGGAAGGAGGGGGCTTTAGCCCCTTGTAGCAATTTGATTTTGGCATTTTTGAATACTTTAATTGCAGTCGAATTCTTCGC
This sequence comes from Globodera pallida, assembly GCA_020449905.1. Classification (NCBI taxonomy): domain Eukaryota; kingdom Metazoa; phylum Nematoda; class Chromadorea; order Rhabditida; family Heteroderidae; genus Globodera; species Globodera pallida. The sequence continues at coordinate 414,142 of JAIXHY010000038.1, read as the reverse complement.
GAATAACGGCCAGTACATCGAAGCAACGGATAGCGACGGTGACACCGGGTTAATAGCCGCTTCTTTCAATGGGAAAGCGGACGTTGTGCGCTTTTTGCTGTTGAAAAATGCGCGCTTTGGTCGGACCATTGACGAAGGTGAGGGAATTTGTTGGGTCCCCGCATTTTCACATTTTTGAGCAAGTCTGTGCGAGAAAGAAAAAGATCGTACTTTTTATTGCCTTTTTGTTGAGCATTTTTCCCTAAAAATGGTCGATTTTCGGTAAATTTTATAATAATTCGAAAAATTGCAATTCGAGTTTTTCTAAAATTTTGCGAATTCTGCTTTACTTTTAAGGGGGGTCATGGTGCCGATAGGCGACGCCGGGAAAATTTTTGACTCAATTTGTTAAGAGATTTGAAATTTTTGTTAAGAAATTTTAACATAATGTTCAACAATTGGACAAATTTTCAAAGATAGCAAAAATATGGCAAATCGTAAAAATAATAAACGAAGCTTCTTGTTTTTTTAGATCTCTGTTGTGCTCAATAAATATATTTTTAATTCTTTGTTTTTAATTTTGAATTTTCAGGGTTTTCGCCACTTTTCCTCGCGGCAAGGCAGGGGCATTTGGATGTGTGCAAAGTGTTGGTCGCCAAAGGCGCTGATGTCAACCGGGAGTCGGAGAACGGCTTCTCGCCCTGGTTGGAAGCGTGTGAGAAAGGCCATTTGGACATCGGTCAGTTCCAACAGTATAAAATCAATTCAAAACTGCACCCGACCGTCGGTATTTATTTTAAATTGCAGTCAAATTCTTCGTGGCCGAAGGCCAGGACACCGAATTTACATATAGTGACGGTGCCACCGGGTTGATGTTCGCATCTCGTGAAGAAAGGACAAATGTTGTCCGCTTTTTGCTGTCGATTGGCGCGCGCATTGGTCGGACCGATGCCAAGAACTGAAAAAATTTTGGATTTTTTTTTAAATCCATTGAATTCAAGAATATGAAAGATCTGTTCTGTTCTCAAATTTTATATTTTTTCGAAAAATCATAGATTTTCAAAATCGTTCTAAGATGATGTCATATGAAAAACAGCGTCGCTGGAAAATTTGAATTAACTATTTCTTAAGATTATTGTGCAAAAAATTTGGTATTTCTACCTTATATGGGAGTAGTTCAGATCCGAATAAAAATAGTGCCAATCGATTCCTCTCGTCGAGCTGAGCACGAATCTGCAAAAATTTTTGTGCGGAAACCACTATGAAAGAAGTTATGGCTCCTCAAAGTTGGCCAAAAACCATAGGGGGGGAGTAGGGGTCAACTGCGTCTGGCCAACTGCGTCTGAGCCAACTGCGTCTGAGCCAACTGCGTCTGGCCAACTGCGTCTGGGCCAACTGCGTCTTGGGGCCAACTGCGTCTGAGCCAACTGCGTCTCGCCAAAAAAAAATCAAATTTTTTAAAATCTGATTTTTATTACAATAATTGGCTAAAATTTGTTGTAGATTTGAACAGTCTTTTCCTTTTTCTTTTTCGTGCATTTTTGAACCATTTTGAGGCCAAAATTGCTTTTTGAAAAAAAAAATGTAATTTTCCAAAATTTTGACTTTGGAGTTTAGAAATTGGTCAAAATGGAGGCAAGATTCGTACTCTACGCCTCCGAATACCCCTAGAAACAACTTTTTCTCGACTTTAAACCCTCCATTTAAAATAAAAAAATTCGACCAGTGAAAGACAGGATTACCTACATATTTTTTGCGATGAAAACCCAAAAACAACGGTTTTTGAATCGGTTGAAATTTTGAAAGAAATATGTTTTTAGAAAACTATCCATAGGTTAGCAATTCCTATGCTAATATGGAGTTAGCTTTTTGACCAATTGTAAAAAAAATGAAAATTTTTTTTGGCGAGACGCAGTTGGCCCAGACGCAGTTGGCTCAGACGCAGTTGGCCCCAAGACGCAGTTGGCCAGACGCAGTTGGCGAGACGCAGTTGGCCAGACGCAGTTGGCCCGCTTCGTAGGGGGGACCCTTTTGGCCAAAATTTTTGAAAATATTTTTTATCTAAAAATTGTCTGAAAATACGTTATTTAATGCCCTGATTACGAATTCGTCAATAAAAGTTAAAAATTGGGAATTAAAATCCGTGTTTGAACCGGTTTAAAATTTTGAAAATTTAAGAAAACCCAACTTTTGAGTAAAAAAACCGGATAAAATAAAATGAAAGGCCGCTGGCGGCCCGCCAACAGCGAGCATGCGGAGACGGAGCAAGTAGTGGGGCGAGACGGAGGGCGGAGGAAGAAGTCTGACGAGCGCCACTGGGAGGCGAGCGCGCGGGGACCCGCGGAGCGGGCGCGCGCGAGACCCCCAGCCGGGTCACGCGCGGACTTCTTCCGGAGCCCGGAGTCTCGCCCCACCTACTGGCCGCCGTAGTCGAGTGTGCGGTACTTTGGCTGCTATTTTCCACCTTTCTGTCTAACTTTTCCCTTATCGGGCTTTGGTTTACTTAAAAGTTGTTTTTTCGTTAATTTTTAAAATTTTAAACCGGTTCAAACACGGATTTTAATTCCCAATTTTTAACTTTTATTGACGAATTCGTAATCAGGGCATTAAATAACGTATTTTCAGACAATTTTTAGAATAAAAAATATTTTCAAAAATTTTGGCCAAAAGGGTCCCCCCTATGGTTTTTGGCCAACTTTGAGGAGCCATAACTTCTTTCATAGTGGTTTCCGCACAAAAATTTTTGCAGATTCGTGCTCAACTCGACGAGAGGAATCGATTGGCACTATTTTTTTTCGGATCTGAACTACTCCCATATAAGGTAGTTATTCCAAAAATTTCACAATTTTTCCTCTTGAACTTGAAAAAGAATGAAAATGTACAAAAAATAATTTCGTGAAATTTTATTTTGCGGGATTGCGGAAAAAAGCCATGCGGCCCAACCAAAATTAGATTTTCTAAAGTCGTAAAAAGGTAGTTTATAAAAGGCGCAGGTTTCGGATCTGCCCTTCTTTTCGACCGATTTCATACCCCAAACTCGATTTGAGTGAAATATCGAAAAGTCTATTTTAATGTTTTTCAATAAATGTTGCAAAAAGGTCTTGCAGCCAAAAGGGAATTCAGGCTGAAGAAGCGTGGACTGTGAAAAATAATTTTTTTTTTAAATTTATTTTTTCTTTTTAAGGATACGGTCGATGGATTTTGAATTCGTTTTGTCAAATTTGTCTTATTTGATTTTTAGTTTTCATTTTGCCAATCTGGGCTCGATAAAGAAAGCCGAAGTTTCGCCAGCCCTGATTGAGATGCGATAACGGCCTCTAGTTTACGGCTTGATTGCAGATAAGTTTTGAAATGTCCTTTGTTGTTTTTAATCAGATTTCAAATAAAATAGCATCGGCCTTTCAAAAAACAAAAAGCAGCAGATATCGGAGCCCTGACCTTAACCGATTCAGACATTTTAAAAGTTGCCCTTTATTTTACTTGGATTTATCACATCCTTGCATTACAAATAAGAACCGCTTCCCGCGTGCTTCTATTTCGATGCTCAGCGCGCTTTTTTGTTTCCTTTTTTTAGAATTTGAATTTGCGACCCCAAACAAAAAAGTGCCACCACCAGCACATTCCTTCAACGTAAATTAAATTTGAATATGCCCGTTGTTTTTTTGTTGTCATTGTACTTTTTTTTGTTTAAAGTTGTGTGGGAAAAAGATAAAGTTCACCAGCAGCAGAAGAATCGGCCGTCCTGCTGCTCTTTCTTTTGCCCATTTATCCACTAATCGCCCGCCATTTTCTTTGGGTTGCCGTTTTGCCCAAGGCATTCAATTTGAATGAAAAGTGCCCTCTTGCATATTCTTGATGAATTTTATTGAATAAAAGAAATTTTAATATATTCAAAAAGTCCTGGTACCAGTTGAAAATCTTGGTCCCGGTCTCGATTTTCGAGACCAAGTACCCGAGACTCGAGACGGAGAATTCCGGTAATTGCTGCTTTGGTTGGCTAAAGCCGACGGCGCCGGCGAGAAAAGTGTTAAATTTTTAAATTTCAAAAATACAATATTTTTGAGAATTTTTATCACTTTTGGGTAGGGTTGTTGGCGGTCGGTTTTAAACCGGGGGTACCGGTTTTCGGTTAGGCCGGTTTTGCGACCCCCGGTTTTCGGTTTCGGTTTTTGGCCGACACCCGGTTAACCGAAAACCGAAAGCGGTTTTTGGCAAATTTTATTTTATTTTTTTGGTTGGATGAATTCAGTTTTTTTAAAAAATCAAATTGAGAAAAAAAGAATTTTTAAATAAATTTATCACATCTTTCTGAGTTTTTGCTTCAATTTTCTTAACAAAGATTGCCAATTTTTGTAAAATTTCCCCGCCGGGCATCCCCTCCACTCTTACGTAAACTTTTTTTAAAAAATTTTCCGAAATCCGAAAAATGCATAATTTTGCTAAAATTTTGATGAAATTAATTAATAAAATCCAGCGCCTATCGGCATTGCCGGACTGCTTCCATTCTAAAAACCTTTAAAAATTTTGAAATTTGAAAAAAATTGCGTAAGAAGTCCCAATCACACTCTAATTTTAAAAAAATTGGGAATTTAAAAAACTTTTGGAATTGTTTACACACCGTAAAGTTCATAGAAGGTAGATTAGAAAAAACAAACAACGCAGAAGGGATCCGAACCTACTCCAACACACTTCAACTCCCCCAACCACTCACCACTACACCACCACTTTAATCAACAGTATCCCATAAAAGCCCATCATTAGGGGTGTATTTTTCAAACCGAAAAACCGCAAAACCGGTACCCCCGGTTTTCGGTTAGGCCGGTTTTACGACCCCCGGTTTTCGGTTTCGGTTTTTGGGCCAAAAAAGCCGGTTTTCGGTTTCGGTTCGGTTAACCGACCGCCAACAACCCTACTTTTGGGGGTGAGAGGGGGTCGTCGGCGGTGATTTTATTGGCGCTTCGAATGTCCTCGCGCACAAAAACAATAATTGTTTACAGCATGCCATTCTTTCCCCCACACCCTTTTGACCTGTCAACTCACTTCTGCTGTTTTCTCCACAAATTTGGCAAATTTCTCCTTCCCCCCCCCCCCCCGCATCCCAATTTTATATCGATTCATCGGTTAACCCGAAATTCTACATATGTCCCAGAAAGGTCTAGAATTGCAAAAATGCTTCAATATTTATTGTAATGTTCATAAAATCGATTTTCGAAAAATTCGGGTCCGTGGTTCGACGAAATCGGGCGAAATTATTTGCATTCTACGTCCCAGAAAAGCCCTATAAACTATTCATTTTGAACTTTTGTCATTTTTAGAAATTAAAGATTTAGAAATTTGTAGTAATTACCATGCCAATTTCGACCGAATCAACAGATGTGATGGACGACATAACAGCTGATCCGGGTAAGAAGATCAATTTTAATAATATTTATTAAAATATTTATTAATAATCTCCATTGTTTCAGAATGTTGGCCTCCAAATTTGGCCAATTTGGACCCATCCGAAGAATTGCGACTTTTGCGTGCCCGAATTGCCCAATTGGAACGCCAACAAACGACCAATTCGTCAACTTCAAACGCCATTTTCAATTTGCTCACGTCCAGGGTGACCTTTAGTACTTGATTTAGCAGTTTTTCCTGTTTTTTTGTTTTGCAAAGACTGCTTTTTGGGGTTTGACAATAACTAAAAATATAATCGAAGCCTCCATGAAGCGCCCCATGTTGGGCTTTCCTGGTAATAGTCGGCGTGGTCCCACCCATTTTTCGAAAAAAAAAGATTATGAGCATTTGGAAAATTTATTCAAAAATTGTTCGAATTTGGGTACGGGATTCGAAATGGTCTAAAAAAGAAGAGGCCGTATTCGGATTCCTCGACCCCAAAAGCCGACCCGTATCGCCAGCCCTAATTCAAAATCAAACAATTTTTTTAGCGGTACCGTGAAAAACTCATGAAAACGGAACGGGAATTGAAGGACACGAAAGAATTGGTCGGCAAAACGCTTGAACAGATGGAGGAATGTAAACGAATTGCGAAACTCGAGCTCACTGAATTAGGAAACAGTACGAAAAAAGAGTTCGAAAAGGTGGGAAATATGGACAAATATTTTAAGTTATTTTTATAAATAGGTTTTTTGGACGGGACTGGGATTTTTGGAAAAACTAGAATCGGCGACTAAAGTCAAAAAACAAAGACAAATATTTAGTCCTAAAATTAAAGGGAATGAATCAGCTAAAGGGCGAACTGTTTGCAAAGATGGAGGAGTATCAGAAACAACTGCAACAGAACATTGACGTGCTGACTGAAGCAAAAAAGGGAAATGGTTGGGCAATTGTTTTGTTTAAACGCTTTAAAAAAAGTGTCTCATTTTAAACCAAAAATCTTTTTACTAGGTCTAATGACACAACACAATCGATGGGACCTTACGGCGTGTCACGAGAACCTGATGCTCTCTGAGCCCGATCGATTGATTGTCCAATGTACTGGAAAGATTCGGGGTAAATATTACTCTGTGTTCGCTAAACGGTCATTGCCGAAAAAGTTTGGCAATTCCTACTACGAAGTGACCATCTTGGAGAAAGAATGGTAATTTATAAATATTCACTAAAACAATTGTTGTACATTTATTGAAACATTTACTATATTTAGCGATGTTTGCATTGGACTGGCGACTAAACAAATGCCATTGGACGAAACGGTTGGATGGAGCGAAGGCACTTACGCATACGCAAGCTGTGGCACATTTTGGGGTCACGAAGTTGAGGGATGTTCATACACCAACAATGGACGTCCGTACATCTTCAGAGGAGTTCCTTACTTTGGTGTCGGTGACGTCATCGGCTGTGGCGTGGATTTGGCAACTCGCCAAATCATTTACACAAAGAACGGACGGCGTTTGAGTGAGAAATAAAAAAATAATAAAATTAAAAGGAAATTTCATTTTTTTAAATACACTAAATTAATAAATTATTTTTTGCTCAACTAATTTATTTGCTTTATTTTTTTGGTTTTGCAGGAACTATCGACTTGTTAGTTGCTTCTGCCGCCGAATTGTTTCCATGCGTTTCGTTGTATTTTGGCAAAATTAAAGCGACCTTTGGACCGAACTTTGAATTCAAATTCTGATGTTTGAGGATGAAGCCGCGCGGACAGTGAAAAACGATTTTTTAAATTTATTTTTTCTTTTAAAAAATACGGGCGATGGATTTTGGCAGTTATACAATTCGTTTTGTTTTCAAATTTGTAATTTGATTTTGTTGCCTTTTTGCAAATCGGCTCGATAAAAAATTTATTATCCGACGATTCTTAAACTTTTTCCGCCACCACCTGACGCCTCATGCGCCGCGTACTCTCCACTGGTCGACATTGTCAAAAAATTTGTTGTTCGAGCAAAAGTTAAAACAAATTTGACCTTCGGACTAGGGTTAGCAGTTCCAAACCGAATTTTTCGGTCTGGTTCCAAATATCTATTCTTGCCAATTCAATTTTGCAATCATTATGCCAAGGCAATAAAAACAATTCATTAAAAAAAATTAAAACCTGAATAAATTTGTGTCAAAACAAATGGCTGCGGGGCACCAACTCAAAATCATTCGGATGCCGCCCAAAATGTGTCCAGCAGTTTGACATCACAGCAACAAAAGGTGCGGTTAGAGGCAAATTTGGCAAAATTCCAGAATTTTGATAAAGATAATGCGCGTGCCCGTCGATTCGATGGAAGAGATCAAACCGGAACCGAAAAAGTTGAGAACTTTGTCAAGAGTGCAGTGCGCAGAATGCGATGAAATTGTGTCGGACTCAGACGCATCCCGACTGAGTCACACGAACAAGTCAGAATTCTTGGGATTTTGACTAAAAAGGGCCAATTGTTGGCAATAAGTCGCATATTAATTCCCCCTTCTACGATTCTAACATCCATTTTGACTAATTCCGAACCCCGGACCAGAATTCGAACGTTTGATCGAAAATTCAAATTTTTCCAAAAATCGATTGTGGCATCAAAATCACAAAAGCATGAATTCGATTAGTACTTGCCTTTTCGTTGTATTGAACTCGTGTGCCACGTTTTTGTTGTTTACTGATTGCACTCCTGGTCTACATTTGGGGTGATATGCATGAGAATGGCCCGGGACGCGAATTCACGAGTAACAATGTTTCCAACTCCTTTCACATTTAGGCACCTGAAACTGTGTTTGTACATGTGCCCGGTGTGCCACAAAGAATTCATGCCCACATCCAACGGCGGGGCTGGCTTTTGCCTCCAGCATATTAGACAAAAGCACCCTGAAGCATTGCTTCCTTCAAAAGCGGAAATTTCTTTGCCGAATTTACGTGACAAAATGGCGCGCATCCGAGCGCGTGCCGCGGAGCTCTTCGCCGTGGATGAACAGTGACTATGTTTTCTCTTTTGCCTTTATTATTAACTTCAACAAGAATTTCGGAAAAAAATTGATTGATATCGGTTAAAAACAGAAGAATTTAAAAACTACTAAAAAAGACAAATTTATTTAAGAATGCTCCGACGGCCCCCCAATCGACAACAATACCACTAACGCGTAAAGAAAGCTTAACATCGCCGATGACAAGCCTTGACGGTCGATGAATTTTTACAGTTATACAATTTGTTTTGTTTTAAAATATGTCTGACTGATCTGATTTTGTTGTCATTTTGCCAAATCTGCTTATAAAGAAATTGGAATTCCGGAGATCTTGCTTGATTCTCTTTACCCGCCCACCTCTTTATTATAATTTCTCGAGGAAGTGTTTATTGAACATTTATGGATTGCAATCGAGAATCTCGAAACGGCACTAATCGTAAAATTTAGTCGACTGAGAACTCGATTGGTCCAATTCCCTATTTTGAAGTCAAAGATCTTCATAAATATTTTTTGAGAATGGGCTAGTCCGATGTGTACCAGAAATGGTTTTTGCATGCCAAGGTCCCAAACTAAAAATTAGTGGCCCAAGCCAGGGTTATCCATCTAAAATTTACATTATGATAAATGTAATATTTCGACTCATTAAACACCAAAACCGATAAATAGATTTGAAGAATGAAAAGAAATGACGATTGCGGCGATCCAACGACAATTGCAGCAATCCAATAAACTTGCCTCACCGAAAAACCAATCGCCGAAAAACCAATAAATTTACGATTTGAAATTGAATAAAAACAAAATGTTTGCGAAAATAGAATAGCATGAAAATGAGAAAATTAGTAATAAATAAATGGAACGAAAACGCTTCCAAATAAAAAAGGAAAAAAAGAATAAATCGGAATTAATAAAAATGTGAAAGAAAGTATGAGAAAAGGAACAAACAAATAAAATTGGAATGGAAATTGGATTTGGCCCCAATTTGGAACACCTTGCCGGACCACCTTGCCCGTCGCTGGCGTCGAGAGTATAAAAAGGAACGGATTTGGCTCTACCGGCATCATTCCAGCAGCCTCATCTAGAGGACAACAACACAACTCACCTTCCGAATCTTCTCCGATCACAGTGATCAATTCCCTTTTTGTACCAGTGATCATTTTCAAACATTTGTTCACATTTCCCCTGTTGGTTTGATCATAAAATATTGTTGTTGAGCTACCCAACTTTGGTCTAACAACAATTTGGTGACCCCGACGTGACCGAAAAAAAGTCACAAACACAACACAAAGAAAAACAAACAAAAAAAACAAAACACAAAACAAAACACACACAAACACAAACAAACAACAACAAAAAGAGATCACAACAAATTGTGATCCAAAAGCTATCCAAACTGTGACCAAGAAATATCAGCAACGATAACCCAGAGAGAGAAGGGGAACATTTCATAGATTTTCTAAATAATTTTTACAATTTTGAATTGAACAAATTGAAGAAGAATTAAGAGAATTTAACACACCAGAAAATTTTGAAAACAATCAAATACGCTTAACAATTGAAGAAACTTTGGAAGAGATTGAAAGAAGAATAGAATCCAACTATAATATATATATATTTACCCGGGAATCAGACGATCAATTAATCAAAACTGAACCATTTCCATACAACAATAAAAATAAATATAAATTTACCGTATCAATAGCTATTTTTCCATACGATCTTGTTATTGGAGAAGAAAAAGCAACATATCTAGATCAAATTGGTCAAGAAATCGCAGTAGAAACTTACAGACAAATACAATCCAAACTATCAACAACTCCGAAAAATTAAAATTTGTCAAATTTATTATCAGAGTTCTATCTCAAATAAGAAATAAACTGCTCAAAAAGTGGATAAAAGTTGAAAAAGGATTCGTTCTACACCCATTCAATATTTTGGTATACATAGAATATATATTTTGAAAACAAAAATGTCTGGAAAAATTCGTCAAAAAATACCTATTCTATATAACAATTTAGAAAAATATATCAGACAATTTCAAACTGAATTAGAAGAAGGAAAATTCGTATATAATTCTGAAAACAAAAATGAAGTTGAAAATGTTTTTCATGTGACTAAAAAATATACTAAAAAAATTGAAATTCTATACGACAAGCTAAAAAGATTAAATCATGATTGGAAAAAATATTTGCATGCTCTTAATAAAGAAGAAAAACGAACAGAAGAAAGAATCACCAGAATTTTCACGGAGAAGTATGATTTAGTAAAACTTTTGAAAAAAAACTGATCAAAATTTAGACATTTTGAGAGAATTAAATATCGAAACTAAACGGAAATTAAACGAATTTTCCAGTTCAGAGTCCGATGAAGATAAATATCTCACAGAAGAGAATTCTGAGGATGAAGAAGAAGAACCAGAAAATGATTATGAAAGCAATCAATCAAGAACAACAATCTCAAAAAATACTGTAAATAACACAATAAATACAGAACATAACACCATTCGAACTGCAAACAGGAGAATCAAAATTAAATTACCAGCACAAACGCTGACTCATTTCACAGGAACAACCTCAGAATGGATAAGTTTCTGGGACGATTATGAATCATCCGTTCATAATGATCCAGAATTAGATCCTGTACAAAAATTCAAATACTTAAGAGGGCTTCTCCATAAAGAACCGCTAAGATTAATTGAAGCATATCCAATCACAAACAAAAATTATGGCATTGTAATTTCTCTTCTGAAGAATCGATATGGAAACACAAATTTAATAAGAGAAAATCTTCACTCAGAATTAAGATATCTAAGAAAAACAAGTGAAAATCCAAATGACTTGAGAAATTTTATTCTGCAAGTAAATCGTATTCTGCTTCAGCTGCAAACCTTTGAAGAAGACACAAATCATCCCCAAATAAAACAATCAGTGGAAGTCAAACTCCCACATTCTCTGCGAATAAAAATTAATGAATAATGAAAAAAAGGGGGAAATGACCATTAAAGAAATAATGGTTTATTTAGACAAATATACCCAAGCAAAAGAAGAAATCGAAAAAACTGAATTTCACTACACGAATAAAAGAAATTTTAACCATTCTGATAACAAAAAATTCGTCCGGAATTTTAATCAACATAATGAAAAAAGATTCGAACCCCGATTCAACTATAGAAATGAAAATTTCAACAACAATCAAATAAGAACTTCATCTTTGGCGACACAAACAAAGCACCAAAATAATACTCCACCCAACATTTCCACAAAATATAATACAAATAAATACCCAAATAACTATAATCAATCATCGGATAATCAGAACAGAAACATAATGGAACTATTTTGTAGTTTCTGCCAGACCAAAACTCATAAAACCAAAGATTGCAAAAAATACGAAAAAGTAGAAGACAGAATTCAAAAAATCAGAGAGTTAAAACTTTGCTTGAATTGTTTGAAGAAAGGACATACTCTAAGTGAATGTAAATCTAAATTCACATGCTTTAATTGCAAGAAAAAACACCATACCTTAATTTGCAAAAATCGTGCGAACACAAATATTCCAACAAAAAACAATCTGACCCATTCAGAAAATGTGGAATTTGAGGAGGAACCTGAAGAAACAATAACTTTTGCTACAAAAAATATATACAATGAAATTCATGAAATCGAAGAAGTCTTAATGACAACTGAAGCAAATGCAACCAACGTAAATTCAGATAAACAACAAAATAGTGTAATATTATTGGACAATGCGTCACAAAAAACTTACATAACAGAAGAATTGGCACAAAAACTCGATCTTGAAACTGAATGCACCCAATCATTATCGATCACGACCTTTAATAATAAAAAACCAAAAATTGTTCAAAGCCGGAAAGTAACTATTGGAATTGAAGCAATCAACGAAACATTACAAAAATTTTGGAATTTAGAAAATATTGGTGTGACTGATAATCCTGAATCAGTTGATGAAGAATATGTTTTAAAACATTTTGACAAAAATACACAATATATCGATGGAAGATATACAGTAAGATGGCCCTATAAAGGTTCAAATCCATCCATTCCGACAAATTTCGGAATGAGTTTTGGACGATTAAAATCAACATTAAAACGATTGAACGAAACGAAAAAAATTTTTCTCGCGAAAGTGACAAATTCGAAGACAAAAAATGAATGATAATGTTTTGATCGACAAAGAAAAAAGGCAAATTCCAACAAATCCCCTCGTTTTTCATTTTCTAGGTTCCTTCGGCAATATGAATTTGAAATTTGGGCCAAAATTCGCTTCAATTTTAGTGCCAGGATTGTCCAACGAAATGCATGGAAATAAATCGGCGCCAAAATCGACATGCAACCCGTCAGTTTCTGAAAATAAACAAAACGAAATAAATAAATTAAAAAGAATTATTAAATCCAAAAATAACTGGCCATTAATTAGATCTTTAAATTAAAGAAACAACCCAAAAGTGGTTAAACTTAATTGTTCTTTTTCTTTCTCACCCAAACGCCGTCCATTTTTTGTGTAAATTATTTGGCCAGTTGTCAAATTGACGCCGCATCCGATGACGTCGCCTTCCTCAAATTCGGGCTTTCCTCCGATGTAAGCGATGTAAGGACGGCCAATGAAGCGGGGGAAATATCCCTCAACTTTGTGACCCCCCCTAAATCTGCCACAGTATGCGTATGCGTAAGTTCCTTCATAATATCCGACGATTTTATCCAATGGCATTTGTTTGGTCGCGAGTCCAATGTGAATACCACTAAATATAAGTTTTTAAAAAAGAAAATGCTTCTAAAACACTTCGAAGCTCAACTATTTATTTATTTAACTTACCGTTTCTGCTCAAAGATGGTCACTTCGTAGTAAAAAGTGCCAGAATTCCCTTTTGGAATTGGCCATTTGGCGAAGACAGAGCGCAATCCTAAAAGAAGTTGATGAAAAAAATTATGAACTCTTTACATAAGCTATTTTATCAAATCATTTAGCTGAACCCTGAAAGAAAGTCAATTTAAAATTTTGTAAACTCTTTTAATAAACTTTTTTAACGAAATCACTAAGAAAATAATATTTACCAAAATTATTTCCATAATGTTGGACAATCAATCGATCGGGCTCAATGAGCGTGAGGTTCTTGTGACATGCAGCGGAATCCCATCGATTTTGAAGGGTTAGTCCTAGGAAATATAATTTTATTTTCAAAATATTAAAATACAATTTCGCTTTTGTGCAGATTATTGCATAAAAAGTGGCAGTTTTTGACTTGGCCATGAAAAAAGGTAGGTATCTTAAAGCGGTTACAAATTTCTGATTTTTCGATATGCGATAAATACTCCTACCGTATACCCTCTTTTAATCCCACACCCTCTAATAATGTCGCCCTTTCTGAGAAGGTTAAAAATAATTCCACATGGGGGATTAAAGTGGATATACGGTATAGGAGTAGAGCACTTTGATA